>WNWK01008428.1:0-84739 GCA_009830355.1 Cherax destructor | reverse complement strand
ACTGCAGGAGGCCAAGAGAAGAATACGACGAGAGCAACAGAGCAATGGTAGACACACTAGCCGAGGTAGCCAGAAGAGCCCACATGGGGAGAGCAAAGTTACTAGTTATGGGTGATTTCAATCACAAAGAGATTGATTGGGAAAACCTGGAGCCCCATGGGGGTCCTGAATCATGGAGAGCCAAGATGATGGATGTGGTACTGGAAAACCTCATGCATCAACATGTTAGAGACACTACCAGAGAGAGAGTGGGGATGATCCAGCAAGACTCGACCTAGTATTCACCTTGAGTAGTTCGGACATCGAGGATATCACGTATGAAAGGCCCCTTGGAGCTAGTGATCATTTGGTTCTGTGTTTTGATTATATAGTTGAGCTACAAGTGGAGAGGAGCAGGAATAGGAAGGAGAAACGAAACTACAAAAGGGGGACTACACAGGCATGAGGAACTTCCTACAAGACGTTCAGTGGGAGAGAGAATTGGCAGGAAAACCAGTAAAAGAAATGATGGAATATGTGACAACCAAATGCAAAGAGGCAGAGGAGAGGTTTGTCCCCAAGGAAACAGAAGTAATGGGAAGACCAGAACGAGTCCTTGGTTCACCCAGAGGTGTAGGGAGGCAAAAAGTAAGTGTAATAGAGAATGGAAAAAGTACAGAAGACAAAGGACCCAGGAAAATAAAGAGATTAGCCGAAGAGCCAGAAACGAATATGCACAGGTAAGAAGGGAGGCTCAGCGACAATATGAAAATGATATAGCATCAAAAGTCAAGTCTGACCCGAAGCTGTTGTATAGCCACATCAGGAGGAAAACAACAGTCAAGGACCAGGTAATCAGGCTGAGAAAGGAAGGTGGGAGTTCACAATAAACGACCAAGAGGTATGTGAGGAGCTCAACATGAGATTTAAAGAAGTATTTACACAGGAGACAGGTAGGACTCCAGGAATTCAGAATAGGGAGGTATACCAACAAGTGCTGGATGAAATACACACAACCGAGGAGGAGGTGAAGAAGCTGCTATGTGAACTCGATACCTCAAAAGCGGTGGGACCGGACAACATTTCTCCGTGGGTCCTTAGAGAGGGAGCAGAGATGTTGTGTGTGCCACTAACACAAATCTTCAACACATCCATTGAAACTGGGCAACTACCTGAGGCGTGGAAGATGGCAAATGTAGTCCCAATTTTTAAGAAAGGAGACAGACACGAGGCATTAAACTACAGACCTGTGTCACTGACGTGTATAGTATGCAAAGTCATGGAGAAGATCATCAGGAGGAGAGTGGTGGAGCACCTAGAAAGACACAAGCTTATAAACGACAACCAGCACGGTTTCAGGGAAGGAAAATCCTGTGTCACAAACCTACTGGAGTTTTATGACAAGGTAACAGAAGTAAGACACGAGAGAGAGGGGTGGATAGACTGCATTTTTTGGACTGCAAGAAGGCGTTCGACACAGTTCCTCACAAGAGGTTAATGCAAAGCTAGAGGATCAGGCACACGTAACAGGAAAAGCACTGCAATGGATCAGAGAATATCTGACAGGGAGGCAACAACGAGTCATGGTACGTGACGAGATGTCAGAGTGGGCACCTGTGACGAGTGGAGTTCCACAAGGGTCAGTCCTAGGACCTGTACTGTTTTTGGTATATGTGAATGACATAACGGAAGGGATAGACTCAGAAGTGTCCCTGTTTGCAGATGATGTGAAGTTAATGAGAAGAATCAAATCAGTCGAGGATCAGGCAGGACTACAAAGAGACCTGGACAGGCTGCAAGCCTGGTCCAGTAACTGGCTCCTTGAATTTAACCCTGCCAAATGTAAAGTCATGAATATCGGGGAAGGGCAAAGAAGACCGCAGACAGAGTATAGTCTAGGTGGCCAAAGACTGCAAACCTCACTCAAAGAAAAAGATCTTGGGGTGAGTATAATACCGAGCACATCTCCTGAGGCACACATCAATCAGATAACTGCTGCAGCATACGGGCGGCTGGCAAACCTAAGAATAGCGTTCCAATACCTCACTAAGGAATCATTCAAGACTCTGTATACCATATACGTCAGGCCCATACTGGAGTATGCAGCACCGTTTGGAACCCACACCTGGTCAAGCACGTCAAGAAATTAGAGAAAGTGCAAAGGTTTGCAACAAGACTAGTCCCAGAGCTAAGGGGATTGTCCTACGAAGAAAGGTTAAGGGAAATCGGCCTGACGACACTAGAGGACAGGAGGGTTAGGGAGACATGATAACGACATATAAAATACTGCGAGGAATAGATAAGGTGGACAGAGACAAGATGTTCCAGAGAGGGACACAGAAACAAGGGGTCAAATTGGAAGTTGAAGACTCCTATGAGTCAAAGGGATGTTAGGAAGTATTTCTTCAGTCATAGAGTTGTCAGGAAGTGGAATAGCTTAGAAAGCGACATAGTGGAGGCAGGAACCATACATAGTTTTAAGACTAGGTTTGATAAAGCTCATGGAGCAGGGAGAGAGAGGACCTAGTAGCAATCAGTGAAGAGGCGGGGCCAGGAGCTATGACTCGACCCTGCAACCACAAATAGGTGAGTACAAATAGGTGAGTACACAAGATGGAATTATCACACACAAGAATGCACACAACACGGACACAACACAGAATGACACAAACCGCCAGACAGCCACTGCACAACACAGCAAGGGAAAGAGAAAAGAACCGCACACGACACTCAGACACAAGCAAGCAGACGAGCAGGAACAACACAAAGAGAGGGACATAGAAGAAGCAGACAGGGACAAGAGGAGCACCACAGTAACAACGAATGAGAGCACAGTAACAAAACACGAGAGGGCAGACAAAGCAGCAGACACACTAAACGCGGAGACTCCATCAACACACTGCAACGGACAGGGACTTTTGAGCAGGCCGGACACACAAAGGAACACGGGGGATACAACCATGACAGCACCGGGAGAGGCTAATGCACCTCTGATGAGGCAATGGGAGACACAGTGGGAGGAGGAAAGGGAGAGGTCGATCTTTATCTATGGCCTGAAGGAAGTCGAAGGGGACACCACGACAGAAGAAAACAGGAGGAGAAAGAAAGGATCGAAGGTATCATGCTAGCAATAGGGAGACACGTCCCAAGTGACAAATTTTCGGAGAATTGGGTGGTACACAAGGGAAAGAAATCGACCTCTCAAGGTAATCTTCAAAGCAGAATCAGCCCGACCATGATCCTGCAAGAGAAAGCACGGCTGAGGACGAATCAGGGGTACCGGAATGTATACCTAGATCGGGACAGAACGCAGGAAGAAAGGGAGGCTCGGAAGGAGCAGATAAGAAGGCGAAGAGAGAGAGAGAGGAGACAGCAAGATACGGAGGACACCAAGCCCAAACAGGACAAACACACACACTGGAAGTACCCACGTGGGCCTAAAATCACAAAACCCCACGCCAACCATACACTCTAACACCACACACACTCATCAGTCCCACTGCCCCCACCCCAGCAACCCAAAACCACCATCACAGCTACCCCCACCCCACCACAAACTCCACCCCACCAACCCATACCCCAACCATACAATCCCCCCCACCCATGCTGCAACCCCCTATGGGCACCCCACCACACCCCCTCAACCCACCAAGATCTCCCCAGGGACACAGTATTGGAAACAAGGTTGAAGGTTTGGTACACAAACGCGGACGGAATTACGAACAAGTATGAAGAGTGGAATGAAAGAATAGGTGAAGTGTCCCCAGACATCATAGCTGTCACAGAAACCAAACTAAAGGAGACAGTATCAGATGCAATCTTCCCACAGGGATATCAGATCCTGAGGAAAGATAGAAGGAGCCGGGGGGGAGGAGGGGTCGCACTGCTTGTAAGGAACCGTTGGAAATTTGAGGAAATGGAAGGAATGGAGGTGTGTAGAGAAAGGGACTACATAGTAGGTACCATCCAGTCTGGGGAACACAAGATAATCATTGCAGTGATGTATAACCCACCACAGAACTGCAGGAGGCCAGGTGAGGAATATGATGAGAACAACAGAGCGATGGTGGACACTCTGGCGGAGGTGGCAAGAAAAGCGCACATGAGCAGAGCGAAGCTACTGGTCATGGGCGATTTCAACCACAGGGAGATCGACTGGGAGAACCAAGAACCACATGGGGTCCAGAAACTTGGAGAGCCAAGATGATGGATGCGGTACTGGAAAACCTGATGCACCAACATGTCAGGGACACGACCAGAGTGAGAGGAGAAGATGAACCAGCAAGACTGGACCTTGTATTCACCCTGAACAGCTCAGATATTGAAGACATAACACACGAGAGCCCCCTGGGAGCCAGTGACCATATGGTGCTGAGCTTTGAGTACATTGTAGAGCTACAGGTGGAGAGGGAAAACGGTACCGAAAGAGACAAACCAGATTTTAAAGAGGAAACTACACAGGCATGAGGAATTTCCTGCAGGAGGTTCAGTGGGAAAGGGAAATGGATGGACAGACAATAAATGAAATGATGGAATACGTAGGGTCAAAGTGCAAGGAGGCAGAGGAACGGTTTATACCCAGAGGAAAAAGATTAAACGGGAAGGCCAGAAAGACCCCTGGTTTACCCAAAGGTGCAGGGAGGCAAAGACTCAGAGTGTCAGAGAATGGAAAAGGTACAGAAGGCAAAGAACCCAAGTAAACAAAGAGAGTAGTAGAAGAGCTAGAAACGAGTATGCACAGGTACGGAGGGAGGCCCAGAAACAGTACGAAAACGACATAGCATCGAAAGTTAAGTCCGACCCGAAGCTCATGTACAGTCACATCAGAAGGAAAACAACAGTTAAAGACCAGGTGATAAGGCTGAGGAGAGAAGATGGGGAACTCACAAGCAATGATCAAGAGGTATGTGAGGAGCTCAACTTGAGGTTTAAGGAAGTATTCACAGTGGAGGAAGGAAGGCAGCTGGGTAGACAGGATGGGGTGCTCACCAACAAGGGATGTATCAAGTGCTAGAGGGCATACACACAACTGAGGAGGAGGTGAAGCAGTTACTCAGTGACCTTGATACCTCAAAGGCGATGGGTCCGGACAATATCTCCCGTGGGTTCTTCGGGAAGGAGCTGAGGTACTGAGTGTGCCACTTACCATAATATTCAACACATCCCTTGAAAATGGGCAGATACCTGAGGTATGGAAGAAGGCCAATGTAGTCCCCATCTTTAAAAAGGAGACAGAAAAGAGGCACTAAACTATAGACCGGTGTCACTTACATGTATAGTGTGCAAAGTCCTGGAGAAAATCATCAGGAAAAGAATGGTGGAGCACCTCGAGCTGAACAGGATAATAAACACCAGACAGCACGGATTCCGGGAAGGCAAATCCTGTGTAACAAACCTCCTAGAGTTCTATGATAAAGTAACAGAGGTAAGGCAAGAGAGAGAAGGGTGGGTTGATTGCATTTTCCTGGACTGCAGGAAGGCCTTCGACACAGTTCCTCACATGAGATTAGTAAAGAAGTTGGAAGAACAAGCATGTATAACAGGAAGGGCACTGGAATGGATCAGGGAATACCTCACAGGAGGCAACAACGGGTCATGGTGCGTGATGAGGTATCACAGTGGGCGCCTGTGACGAGCGGCGTACCGCAGGGTCAGTCCTAGGACCAGTGTTATTCTTGGTATATGTAAACGACATGACGGATGGGATAGACTCAGAAGTGTCTCTGTTCGCAGATGATGTGAAATTAATGAGGAGAATCACATCGGAAGAGGACCAAGCAGGACTTCAAACAGACCTGGACAAGCTTGACATCTGGTCTAGCAACTGGCTTCTCGAATTCAATCCCACCAAATGCAAAGTCATGAAGATCGGAGAAGGACAAAGAAGACCGCTGACAGAGTACAGGCTAGGTGGACAAGGGCTACAAACCTCGGCAAAGGAGAAAGACCTTGGGGTGAGTATAACGCCAAGTACGTCTCCGGAGGCACACATCAACCAGATAACTGCGGCAGCATATGGGCGACTGGCAAACCTAAGATTAGCGTTCCGTTACCTAAACAAGGAATCGTTCAAGACACTGTACACCGTGTACGTCAGGCCCATACTAGAATATGCAGCACCAGTCTGGAACCCACACCTGGTCAAGCACGTAAAGAAACTAGAGAAAGTGCAAAGGTTTGCGACAAGGCTAGTTCCACAACTCAGGGTCTGTCCTATGAAGAAAGGTTGAGGGAAATAGGACTAACAACACTGGAGGAAAGAAGGGTCAGAGGAGACATGATAACGACATACAAAATACTGCGGGGAATCGACAAGGTAGACAGGGACAGGATGTTCCAGAGAGGGAACACAGAAACAAGGGGACACAACTGGAAGCTGAAGACTCAGATGAGTCAAAGGGATGTTAGGAAGCATTTCTTCAGCCACAGAGTAGTCAGGAAGTGGAATAGTCTAGAGAAAGATATAGTGGAGGCAGGAACCATACATAGTTTTAAGACGAGGTATGATAGAGCTCATGGAGCAGGGAGAGCAGAGACCCAGTAGCGGACAGCGAAGAGGCGGGGCCAGGAGCTGAGTCTCGACCCCTGCAACCACAATTAGGTGAATTAGGTGAGTACACGCACACACACACACACACACATACACACACATACACACACACACATACACACACATACACACACACACATACACACATCCACAACTCAGGGGTCTGTCCTATGAAGAAAGGCTGAGGGAAATAGGACTAACAACACTGGAGGAAAGAAGGGTTAGAGGAGACATGATAACGACATACAAAATACTGCGGGGAATCGACAAGGTAGACAGTGACAGAATGTTCCAGAGAGGGAACACATAAACAAGGGGACACAACTGGAAGCTGAAGACTCAGATGAGTCAAAGGGATGTTAGGAAGCATTTCTTCAGCAACAGAGTAGTCAGGAAGTGGAATAGTCTAGAGAAAGACATAGTGGAGGCAGGAACCATACACAGTTTTAAGACGAGGTATGATAAAGCTTATGGAGCAGGGAGAGCAGATACCCAGTAGCGGGCAGCGCAGAGGCGGGGCCAGGAGCTGAGTCTCGACCCCTGCAACCACAATTAGGTGAGTACAATTAGGTGAGTACACACGACGGCCAACACGGTTTCAGGGACGGGAAATCCTGTGTCACAAACCTACTGGAGTTCTACGACAGGGTGACAGCAGTAAGACAAGAGAGAGAGGGGTGGGTAGATTGCATATTCCTGGACTGTAAGAAGGCATTTGACACAGTTCCACACAAGAGATTAGTGCAGAAGCTGGAGGACCAGGTAGGGATAACAGGGAAGGCACTACAATGGATCAGGGAATACCTGTCAGGAAGACAGCAGCGAGTCATGGTACGTGGCGAGGTGTCAGAGTGGGCGCCGGTGACGAGTGGGGTTTCACAGGGGTCAGTCCTAGGACCGGTGCTGTTTCTGGTATTTGTGAACGACATGACGGAAGGAATAGACTCCGAAGTGTCCCTGTTTGCAGATGATGTGAAGTTGATGAGAAGAATTCAATCGGACGAGGACCAGGCAGAACTACAAAGGGATCTGGACAGGCTGCAAGCCTGGTCCAGCAATTGGCTCCTGGAGTTCAACCCCACCAAGTGCAAAGTCATGAAGATTGGGGAAGGGCAAAGAAGACCGCAGACGGAGTACAGTCTAGGGGGCCAGAGACTGCAAACCTCAAGCAAGGAAAAATATCTTGGGGTGAGTATAACACCAGACACGTCTCCTGAGGCGCTCATCAACCAAATAACTTCTGCAGCATATGGGCGCCTAGCTAACCTAAGAACAGCATTCCGACATCATAATAAAGAATCGTTCAGGACTCTGTACACTGTGTACGTTAGGCCCATACTGGAGTATGCAGCACCAGTTTGGAACCCACATCTAGCCAAGCACGTAAAGAAGCTAGACAAAGTGCAAAGGTTTGCAACAAGACTAGTCCCGGAGCTAAGGGGTATGTCCTACGAGGAGAGGTTAAGGGAAATCGACCTGACGACACTGGAGGACAGGAGAGATAGGAGGGACATGATAACGACATATAAAATACTGAGAGGAATAGACAAGGTGGACAGAGACAGAATGTTCCAGAGATGGGACACAGCAACAAGGGGACACAGTTGGAAGTTGAAGACTCAAATGAATCACAGGGATGTTAGGAAGTATTTCTTCAGTCATAGAGTGGTCGGGAAGTGGAATAGCTTGGGAAGTGATGTAGTGGAGTCAGGTTCCATACATAGCTTTAAGGAAAGGTATGATAAAGCTCATGGAGCAGGGAGCGTGACCCAGTAGCGGCCAGTGAAGAGGCGGGGCCAGGAGCTATGACTCGACCCCTGCAACCACAACTAGGTGAGTACACACACACACACCTGTGTCACTGACGTGTATAGTATGCAAAGTCATGGAGAAGATCATCAGGAGGAGAGTGGTGGAGCATCTAGAAAGACACAAGCTTATAAACGACAACCAGAACGGTTTCAGGGAAGGAAAATCCTGTGTCACAAACCTACTGGAGTTTTATGACAAGGTAACAGAAGTAAGACACCAGAGAGAGGGGTGGATAGACTGCATTTTCTTGGACTGCAAGAAGGCCTTCGACACAGTTCCTCACAAGAAGTTAATGCAAAAGCTAGCTCATAACAGGAAAGGCACTGCAATGGATCAGCGAATACCTGACAGGGAGGCAACAACGAGTCATGGTACGTGACGAGGTGTCAGAGTGGGCACCTGTGACGAGTGGGGTTCCACAGGGGTCGTTCTAGGACCTGTGCTGTTCTTGGTATATGTGAATGACAAACAGGGACATTCAGAAGTGTTCCTGTTTGCAGATGATATGAAGTTAATGAGGAGAATTAAATCGGTCGAGGATCAGGCAGGACTACAAAGAGACCTGGACAGGCTACAAGCCTGGTCCAGCAAGTGGCTCCTTGAATTTAACCCTGCCAAATGCAAAGTCATGAAGATCGGGGAAGGGCAAAGAAGACCGCAGGCAGAGTATAGTGTAGGTGGCCAAAGAATGCAAACCTCACTAATGGAAAAAAGATCTTGGGGTGAGTATAATACCGAGCACATCTCCTGAGACGCACATCAATCAGATAACTGCTGCAGCATACATAAAAACATAACAACATAAGAAAAAAGGAACACTGATGCAGGCCTACTGACCCATGGAAGACAGGTCCAACACTCCCCTGCTTAGACCTGACCACCTGGAGTTAACCCTTTCAGGGTAAACTCCAGGTAGTCAGGTCACTTCCACTTAAGGAATCAGTACGGCATCTGACCAAGTAACACAAGCTAGTCAGGTCCAACTCACACCCACCCACACCTACTCATGTATTTATCTAACCTATTTTTAAAACTACACATCGTTTTAGCTTATATGACGGTACTCGGGAGTTTGTTCCACTCATCCACAACTCTATTACCAAACCAGTGCTTTCCTATATCCTTCCTGAATCTGAACTTTTTCAACTTGAAACCATTGCTGAGAGTCCTGTCTTGGCTGGATATTTTCATCCCCTTTATTTATTCCTGTTTTCCATTTATACACCTCAAACATATCCCCCTAATTCTACGGCTTTCTAGAGAGTGCAGATTCAGGGCCCTCAGTCTATCCTCATAGGGAAGATTTCTGATACATGGGATCAACTTTGTCATTGTTACGATCAGGGCTTAATTTATTAGCCTGTTTTGCCCCGTCGTAACAAGTTATTTAATTAAGCTTTGATTGTTTCCTCGTTAGAGAAAATCATTATAGTATTAGGGTAATTTTTAGGAGATTGACCCAAGCAAGTAAAATTTGAGAAATTTAATATAAAAGAATTCATATAATTATTCAGTGTATGGTATAAAGTTATCTCTATTGTAGTGTAATACATCATGATAAACTTTATTCGAAAACAGTCGACATATGACTTTACTTGTTTCTGTACAATAATCATACTCAATGACAGGAGTTTTATACAAATAATATTTTACATTAAAGTTTCGCAATACAATAACTGAGACTATGGCCTCAATAAAGGCAGAGAAGTATAAAATATCAATTGAAACATCAAATACATTTTCTTGAGACAATAATTCAGAATACTGACCAAAGCTCTGCTAATACAAGCTATCACCGTAAGTCGTGGATGAATAGACAATTTTCAAACCATACTAGGGACTTAACAAACCCTCTTAAAGGTGCAATAACTTCCCAAGCCTACTCCGAAGAGCGTATGACTACTCTTGTGAAAGTCAGTGAACCTACTCCTGGTCAGGAGTGGATGTATGAACCTACTCCTCTAAGTGTCCTTATAACTGAGTCACCACACAAGTTGCTTTAACAACGACTCAGACAGTAACAGAGACAGGAAGACAATCGCTGGCTCACACGAGGAAAACAATGAGAAAACACATGTCGCTTGACATAAGTTCCTCTGACAAGTCCGACTCATCCAGTGACTTCCCCGACGTAAACATCTTGTCAAAAGTACTGTTAGTATCTTCAAGTGACAGTAGTTAGACATTCTTTACTACTTCCTGAGGAAAATTCCTTTGAAGAATTCTATATAGTATCACCCAAGACTAACATGTCACCCGTGACTTCTCTCTCCAAGAGTAGCCCTTACAGTTTTTTCTTACTCATCTCCGCTGAACACTCGTTCAGGAGGACCATAGGTGATAATCTCATACCACACACTGTTTCCATAAAAGCTTGTCTCTCAATGTCTGCATGATAGACAATATGAACAATAGCACGAAACAGATTTCTATATAAAGAAATCGCACAGAGGCACCAGCATTAACAGCTAGAACAGTAGCTGAGCCAACATTGCCAACAGCAAGGCTGCAGAACAGTTTAATGAAGTCCACATTAATCTGCAGCGAACATTAAGGAACCAGAGAGTAGGTTCTGTTCCAAAATGTCATCACTAACTTGTTTTCTTAAACACACGGTACCAACTAGAAATATATTCTTCGTCCCAGGACAGCAGTGACTCACAAAAATGACAAAAGGTTCTTGGCCTTAATACTAAGGGCGAAAACACCAACAGTGCTAACTGCCGTCGTGTGAATGCTCTTGGCAGCTCCGACCCCCGAGGAGACAATTAAGCCAAACATCAATAGCCATCATTGCTGGGAGACAAACACAAGTTAGCAACTTCCCATTCTAGACTTCTCTTCTGTACAGACTGTCGAATATAAAGTTGAGACCTAGCTCCCCTATCTGATGGTTTAGAACTTCTGCATGAAGGTGTACTTGAGCCTCAGATGATCCTGACATTATGAAAAAAGGTTCATAACAAGAATGATTATATTGCTTAAGAGAATTTAGATCATAACTCCTTTCCCTTGGATCAAACATCCCGGACAGGCCTCTGTACGTTTTCCAGTGCATTTATATCCATTCTGTAATACGGTGACCAGAACTGTGCAGCATAATATAAATGAGGCAAAGGTTTGCTAAGTTCCCCTTTACATTCCTTTAAAACTATTGCAAACAGTTCATCAGGGCCAGGGGATTTGTTAGGTTTTAATTTTTCTATTTGTTTGAGGACCATGTCACTAGTTACCCTAATCGAGCATAGTCTATTATCTTCCTGTTCAACATAATTTATTATTTCTGGAATTCCTCTTGTATCTTCCTGAGTAAAAACTGAGAGGAAGTAAGTATTGAAAATTTCACACATATCCTTATCATTGTCCGTGATCTGTCCTGAGTTACTCTTAAGTGGGCCTATCTTGTCCCTAATCTTACTTCTGTATACCTGAAAGAACCCTTTTGGGTTAGTCTTCGAATCCCTTGCGACCTTAGCCTCATAATCCCTTTTTGCTTTTCTTATTCTTTTTTTTATTTCTCTCTTTAATTGAAAATATTGATTTCTTATCTGTTCATCCCCTCTTTTGATACGCCTATTTATGCCTCTCTTTTGACCAATGAGATGTTTTAATCTATTGTTCATCCATTTAGGATCATTTTTGTTAGATCTAATTTCCCTACTCGGAACAAAAGTTGTCTGGGCAGCTAGAACTATGCTCTGGAAAACGTCATATTGGCAACCAAAACCACCTACCTGACCCATAGTCAGGTCATCCAAATTTAGCCCACCTAGGTAATTTCTCAGCCCCATGAAGTCGGCTAAGCGAAAGTCTGGAACAGAGACTTGATTGCAGTTACCTGGGTAATTCCATGATATATTAAAACTAAGTGATTTGTGATCGCTTTCCCCAAGCTCTTCATTAACCTCAAGATTATTAATTAGTGATTCTTTGTTGGCAAGAACCAAATCAAGCAAACTGCTACCTCTAGTTGGTTCTGTCACAAACTGTTTTAAAAAACAATCCTGAACCGTATCAAGAAAGTCACTAGACTCAAGATTACCTGTCACATTGTTCCAATCAATTTGTCTAAAGTTAAAATATCCGATTAACACAACATTTTAATATCTAGACGCCTTATGAATTTCGTCCCATAGCAGCTTACTGCACTCCCTATCAAGGTTTGGGGGCTGGTAAATCACACCCAAAATTAATTTTTCACGACCCTCGAGAAACTGTAGCCAAACAGATTCTGTGTCCGATGTTTCTAATCTTATATCTTGTCTAACACAACAATTTAAATTAGCTCTGACCTACATCGCCACTCCACCACTCTTCCTGTTAACCCTATCAGTGTGGAATAGCTTATAACCCTATATGTTGCACTCGGAAGGCATTTCTCTATCTTTCAGGTTGAACCAGGTCTCTGTTATAGCAATAATATCTATATTACCTACACTTGCAAGTAATCTTAGCTCATCTATCTTATTTCTTAGACTCCTACAATTTGTATAGTAAACCTTAAGGGAGCTAGTCACTTGTTTCCCTCTACTATCTCTCTTTGTTTGTTGAACAATTGCTTTGCCTTTACTAGCAACTTTATTTTGAATATTGTCTTTTAAACATATCCCTGAGGTATCCTGGTAGTATCTGCTGTTTCCAACCCTAATACTGCAGCCTGATTGTTTCCCACAAACACCCATACCTCTATAATCTATCAGTTTAAAGTCCTAGACAAGTCTCCAATGACCCCCTCAATCGAATCGGCTAATGCAACCACTCCAGCCCCAGAGAGATGAACCCCATCCCTTGCATACATATCACGTTTGCCATAGAAATTGTCCCAGTTATCAATGAATGGAATTGCAAGTTCCTTGCAGTACCTGTCTAGCCAGCAATTTATACCAATTGCTGTAGACATCCATTCATTGCCCACTCCCTTTCTAGGTAAAATGCTACATATGATTGGGATCCCTCTCTTAGACCTAACTACTATGGCTGACCTGTACTTATCTAGTAGCTCCTGTCTTCTGCCCTTCCCAATGTCATTTCCACCAGCACTAAGACAGATAATGGGCTTGTTCCCATTACCTGACACAATATTATCCAACCTGCTGACAATGTCACCAATACCAGCTCCTGGGAGGCACACCCTCTGTCTGACCTTCCTATCTCTGTTACAAAAAGCACAGTCCATATATCTTACCTGAGAGTCTCCCACAATCAGAATATTCTTACCTTATTAGCAGGGGAGTCAGTGGTACCTTTAACCTCACTAACCACTGAAGTACACTCGTCCTGGAGAACAGAGAATCGATTTCCTACCTTCACATCTTCTCTATTAACCTTCCTTATCTTCCAATTTGGAATTCACACCTGGTCAAGCATGTCACGAAATTAGAGAAAGTGCAAAATTTTGCAAGGAAACTAGTCCCAGAGCCAAGGAAAATGTCCTACGAAGAAAGATTAAGGGAAATCGGCCTGACGACACTGGAGGACAGGAGGGTTAGGGGAGACATGATAACGACATACAAAATACTGCGAGGAATAGATAAGGTGGACAGAGATAGGATGTTCCAGAGATGTGACACAGAAACAAGGGGTCACAATTGGAAGTTGAAGACTCCGATGAGTCAAAGGGATGTTAGGAAGTATTTCTTCAGCCATAGAGTAGTCAGGAAGTGGAATAGTCTGGAAAGTGAGTTAGTGGAGGCAGGAACCATACATAGCTTTAAGACGAGGTATGATAAAGCTCATGGAGCAGGGAGAGAGAGGACCTAGTAGCGATAGGAGCTGAGTCTCGACCCCTGAAACCACAAATATATGAGTGCAAATAGGTGAGTACACACACATACATACACACACACATACACACACACATAAACAAACAAACAAACAAACAAACGAAAACAGCCAATCAGATTCATCCAGAGGAACACTCCAAAAATTAAAAAAAATCCCAACAAAACACTGACAAAGCTTCAGGTAAAAAAGGCTTGTTTATAGGAGCTTCCGGCAGCATTTGTTGACGGCTCCTTGTTTACCCACAGCTGCACTTGTAATCAATATCAGTACGAAAAATTGACAGTTATTTAAAAAACAACGTAGATATTACTTAAGATATAGAGATTTTCCTCTCAATATATATATATATATATATATATATATATATATATATATATATATATATATATATATATATATATCGTCCTCAGAGAAGACGATAAACGTACCTCAGGGAAAACTCGAGGTTCTCCCCGGAGCTGTTTGAATATTTTCTTCTCTTACCACCCCCTATATATATATATATGTTATATGAGTGCTTTATTAATAGACAGAATACATTGACAGAAAACACAAACATGAACATGAATACAATGGTACAATATATCAAAGATTATGAATCTCCTCCAGCTCCTCCGAAGCCGGATGCGAGCCCAGTATGCAGCATGCATTTCCCCTCTGGATGGCCATGCTGAGGCGCTGGAACATGGGTCCCTGGTGGTGTCGATGAGTCTGGAACACAGTTCTTTAAGGAAACGTGTTGCATTTTTTTCCCATGATCCCAAGGTCTCTGATCCCACTGGGACAAATTGATACTTTTGGCTTATGACCCTGTACTTGCCGATCTTGTACTCCTCCCTGTGATCATCAACTCCTCCCTGTCGCCCGACACTGTGATGATTGTAAGTGTCAGCCAGCGTCGACACACAGGTATAGTCCCATGATAAGAGCTTGCCATTCTTCTAAGGATAGATGATGATCCTGTCGGGGTGGTTTGCTGGGTTGTGGGTATTGCTGGCTGCTAGTGATCGGGGCTCTCTCTCGGCTGGGCAACCAGCTGTAGCTAGAGTTCTCTTTATGATGTCGTTGACTTCCTTGTGTCTTGCATGCCAGCCCTTGATTTTGAACAGTTAAGATCATGTAGACCATATTGGTCGGTTTGCGCATCGCCGCAAATATACGTATATTCCGTGTGAATTGGGGCAGCAAGGCGCAGAGCCATTGCAATACGGAGGGTCTTAGGGTCGAGGCGTGTTCCCATTGCCGAAATGGGAACTGTTTGGAGGAAATCCCAGGACTGATGTGTACTCACAGCTTGGAGATGGGCAGTCTCCCTGTCTGATGTTACTACAGCCCTAAGCATGTTGACAAGCACTTTTTCAGCAATGGGGCCATCCCAACTTGACTGTTTGTAGGCCAGTGCTGCACTAGGTTTTGGTGTTGGAGCAGCAAGAGTCTCCCATTCAGTGATGGCACTTGCGTAGCTAGGGTCCTGTATACCTGCTGAGTAACTGTGGTTGTCCAGAATAATTTGTTTTATTAACTAATTTTATGTTATGGAAGAAGATAGGAAAGCTGGTAGGGCAATCTGGGAGGATTTGCGTACTCCCAGCCCCCCAAGCCTGACTGGAAGTGAGGCTTCCAACCACTGTCCATCTTCGAGGGAAATATTCAATACACTATCTAGTATGTCTTAAGGATGGAAATAAATGGTATAAAATACCGACACAATGGAAAAATAAACACATAAGCAGTATAATGTTATCCTTTATTGACAACGTTTCGAACACGCAGTGGGCTTTATCGAGTCACAGACAGATCTACCTGGAAAATGAGTAACATGAATATATATAGGGTATAGTCAGGTGGAGAATGCTGGGTCAGGTGGTGAAAGCTGCATGTGACAGTCTTAAAAGTAGTGTGATAGTTAAAAACTTTGTGTGACTTAAAGGACCTGCAGTGTTCCATTCTTGAGTTCTAGGTGGGATAGCGTTGAAGAAGTTTCTTGGCAATAGGTTCAGCTATGTTGTAGAAGCCGTTGTTCTGGTTGAAGTTGTTGGATATACAGATAAGTGATGATTCCAGGATTCTTCGGTATTGCGTGTTGTCTTCTCTGGCGATGAGTCTTGCGTTTCTGTAGTTGATTAAATGGTTGTGTAAATTTCGGTGTTGAACACAGGCATTTCTTGAGTCGTCAGATCTGCCTGCGTACTGGTGTTCTGAAATGCGTGTTTGGAGGTCTCTGGATGTTTCGCCGACGTATAATTTGCTGCAGCCATTACAAGGGATTGTGTATACCCCTGCCCTCAATTGAGTAAATTTCATTGTCCCCAAACAATAGTTTAGAAGTAACACTATAACACGATTCTATGAAGGAATAGAGGGAAAGGAAGTGTCTAGAAACTGCTTGGAGAGCAGCATCCCTTCTGACTAAGTTGAAAACATTGGCAAAGTCCAATTTGATCAAGGCTTTTTCATCGGACATGTTGTTGATGTATACTCGTGTTGTGTGGGCAGCTGCTTCACAGCCTTGTTGAACACCAAAACCGAGCAACACTGAGGCAGCCTCTTGATTCACCATTTTCACTGCAGCCTTGGCAACTAGGCGCCGAAGGGTGTTGTCCACTGCAATGGGCCTGATTCCTCCATCCTTTTTCCGGGGGGGCACACAGTGAGGCACCAAAGAAAAGAGGTTTAATGGCCTCTGGAACACTGCCAGCCAGGCACACCTTTGGAAAATTTCGTGAGTTCAGACAGCAACCTCTCTGAAACATCAATAAGTGCTGGACTGCGCATTTGTTTTAAGTGTTGTGGCCTTAAACCGGTGAAACCTCCTGCTGAGCCCTGTTGAAATGACATAGCAGCTTTATACACATCAGCGTCCTGTAAGGTTAAATGTTCTTCACCTGCTGCAATGTCAGGGAGGTCAATGTTGGTACTGGGAGCCCTGGGTGGATGTTTGTCCTTCAGGGCTTGTGCTGTAATGACGTCCTTAGCAGCGATGGTATCCTCACTGGCTATAAGCCTCAGTACTCTATTTTTTTTGCTAATTTGGGCTCTGATTTTTGATGCGTCAGGTGTACTGTTGTTGGCATTTGACCGGCGGGTGTTTGTCGCCCTAGAGGGGAGACGGACGAGGTTGTCATCTCTAGGGAATGCATTTATTGCCCTAATAACATATGTTGCTAGTAACTTGTCCCTCCTTGGTGGGACAGCCAGACAGGCATTGCCAAGTACCAGTAGGTTGTGCCAGGATCCGTTGTTTGCAGGAGCATCGTTGACTTTCTTCAAGAGGTCAGCGAATTTGCTAGCAGCTTGAGGGCGAGCTGCTTTGGGGATGTGTCAGCGTCCTGGTGGATGTTAATTTGATTGCAGATTTTAGGTACTCTGTAGAGGTGAAGTCAGGGTAACTGTCAGCTCTGTCTGCTGGGAGCCGGGGCTGTTTGTTGATCCCATGTGGAGCCTTCCTGGAGCCTAGACATCCATTGTGTGCACGGATGTTGCCAGTTGAGGGATTGAGTGCACATTCCCTGTGCCACACCTAGCAGATCCTCGTGGACGGATTCCACGGCGTTGGCTCTGTCGTGGAGATTCCTGGGAACCCGGCACTTCGTGTGACATTGCAGACATCGTGGGGGTGGGAGGGTGCCAACTGTGGGATACCGATTGAAGGACAGCATGCATGCATGGGGGATGACTGTGGGGGAGTAGGGAGCGGTAGTGCGAGTAATTGGTGGAGCACTAAACGGCAACACCTTTGGTCAGGAAGTCAGTAGACCTAGACCGGGGGCGAGGGGAGTGGCCCTATCTGTTCAATAAAGATGCCCATCACTGAATAACTTTTGCTAATTGTTATACACTTATTATTCCATTCAGAAAAACTCTCGCCATTAGGCACACTAATCACCATGTTCTCACTGTTAACATAGGTGTTCTTCTGTTCAGCATCCATTGACGGAGTCCTGAGCGACCACTCCCCTAACCCTGGTCGAACACAAAGGGTAAACAAACCTAATCCGCACCTTTACTGGCAGGATCCCATCAAGACCAGCACTACTCCCCACATGCACACTGCACTTTCACTGAAACAGAAGCAACAGTCTGATTCAGAGGAATGTCACGACTCCAATGGATACTCACGATGACGTCTGAAGAAACTGGCCCTTGCCAACCATGTTGGTTCTTCGTTTACACACAAAATGTATGGAGCACCACAAACTGGCTCCCTCCCTCCATGGCGGCAGGAGTGCGGCTAGCATGGGGATCGAACCCTCGTGGAAAAAGCGAAAATTCACGACGCCATAAACCACTGGCCCATACAATCCTACAAACAACATGAGCCTAGCGATCTAGGTTTGCTTCATGTTGCGAGGATATACGATGGTGAGGTTGTTTGTAGGATTGTATGTTCCAGTGGTTTAGGGTGTCGTGAATTTTCGCTCTTCCCACGGGCTAAAACAACAAGGGTTCCATGCCCTGGCTAGCCGCAGTTTGTTATTGATTACCACTTGTTCGTGGTTACAAATAATATATATATATATATATATATATATATATATATATATATATATATATATATATATATATATATATATATATATATATATATATATATATATATATATATAACGTCCTTAATCCGTTACAGGACCTTGGACTTATACCAAACGAATTTTCCCATAAGAAATATTTGAAAAACGATTAATCAGTTCCCATGAAAAAAAAAATCCTATTGTTATTGTCATATTATACATTGATGAGGTTGTATAAAATAATCTAAACACTGCTTAATATTAAAACATGTAATTTAAACACTGCTTAATATTAAAACATGTAATTTAAACACTGCTTAATATTAAAACATGTAATTTAAACACTGCTTAATATTAAAATATGTAATTTAAACACTGCTTAATACTAAAATACATACATAAATACAAAAGAATTAGATGAAATAAATGCAAATTTAACCTCACTTTGCTGAAAAGAGTCGAGTGTCTACTAGGATAGTGCTGAGAAGGGAGGAGGAGGAAGCAATGATATTGTTTGGAAAGAGAGTCCCCTTCTCTTTTCTGTCTCTTTTCCTTATTTGGACCTGATTGAAGCTCACCAGGTTTGACTTTTACTAAAAATTTGTCCTAAGAACTTTGTTTCTGCCTTCTCCTCCGGATGTTTCGGAAATGTGACATTGGTCATTCCAGACAATGCTATTACGACTTGTTTGTGCTTCGAAACTACGGACTACACTTATCCTACACCTATCCTATGATGGCTTATGTTTTATTTACCGCTACTATATTTTAATTGTTGGCGTTCCTTCTATGTTGCTCATGAAGTCACTGTTGTTTAGAACGAAGGAAGGGATGGAAATATGAAATATTAAACAGAAGGCGAAATAGAAAGAGGAGTAGCTGGTCCTGGCAGATCTAGGCTGGAGAGAGTGTTAGGGTGTAATATCCTGTAAGAGTGAAAGGGAAAAGAGAGTGTTAGGGTGTAATATCCTGTAAGAGTGAAAGGGAAAAGAGAGTGTTAGGGTGTAATATCCTGTAAGAGTGAAAGGGAAAAGTGAGTGTTAGGGTGTAATATCCTGTAAGAGTGAAAGGGAAAAGAGAGTGTTTAGGGACAATATCTTGAGTTAAGAGAAAGGGATGTAGTAAATGTATTTTGTAGGAAATAAAAAGTAAGAGATAAGTGACAGAGTTTGATAATGGGGAGGATGCAGAAATGAAGGAAAAGGGTAGAGGGATTATTATAATTTGATTGGGTGCCTGTAAATTGAATGAGGATGAAGACCTAGTATGAAAATTATATGGCAATTCGAAGAATGTTATTCGTTATAATAATGTTGTGGTGCATATCATTTAGTTGAAGATAATGCAATTACTACAGAACGTTCTTACTAAATGGATAAATAGTTTGTTTCCTAATTTCTGCCATTTTCAATATAGTGTAATAGGTAAACCTCATTTTTGTTTTCCTTTAAATCCATGAAAATAATATAATATAGTCAAAAAACATTATTGGATACTTTTCTGAAACGGGTGCAAATATTTTGGAATAAACTGAATAAAAGTCATCTTAATGAATCATAACACTTTGCTGATAGAAGTTTAATAAATAACTAATATTCTCTCACATAACATATAGTGCTCATGTTGCCTAAACTATTTCAGAAAAAACTCTCTCCTTCAACATTATTGTCTCATTTATCAAGTGGCACAAGGTTATATGTGAACTTTTTATCTTAAATTGAATGAAATTTTCTACTCCCAAATTAAAGAAAAAATTACCATAACAGAATACCTGGAACTAAAGTGATTCTGCATCCTGGTGACTTAGTGACCATCCCATTCTGGAGTCTGCACCGTGACTCTCGCTACTGGTCACAACCTGAGGTGTTCCATCCAGAACGCTTCATGCCAGAGAACAAGGACAAGATTATCGGTTTCACTCACATGGCCTTTGGGATGGGACCCAGGAGCTGCATAGGTATTTGATGTAACTTATTTTGATTTGAGAATATTTATTTATTTATCATAATTTTCCCTATACTAATTATAAAAAAAATATTTCCTGTACCTCATCCAGCCCATTCGATATTTTTTTTTTTTTAGCTATGCGGTTTGCCCTGATGGAAGTCAAAGTGGCCCTGACAAAACTACTGTTAAGAGCAGAATTACACCTAAGTAGCCATGAAGAGCTGAAACTGGAATTATCTAACAACATCTTGAGACCATCAGGAGTTCAACTGGTGATCACTCTTCTGACAGCAAGCACACCACTCTAACTGGTGATCACTCCTCTAACAGCAAGCACACCCCTCTAACTGATGATCACTCCTCTAACAGCAAGCACACCACTCTAACTGGTGATCACTCTTCTAACAGCAAGCACACCACTCTAACTGGTGATCACTCCTCTAACAGCAAGCACACCACTCTAACTGGTGATCACTCCTCTAACAGCAAGCACACCACTCTAACTGGTGATCACTCCTCTAACAGCAAGCACACCCCTCTAACTGATGATCACTCCTCTAACAGCAAGCACACCACTCTAACTGGTGATCACTCTTCTAACAGCAAGCACACCACTCTAACTGGTGATCACTCCTCTAACAGCAAGCACACCACTCTAACTGGTGATCACTCCTCTAACAGCAAGCACATCACTCTAACTGGTGATCACTCCTCTAACAGCAAGCACACCACTCTAACTGGTGATCACTCCTCTAACAGCAAGCACACCACTCTAACTGGTGATCACTCTTCTAACAGCAAGCACACCACTCTAACTGGTGATCACTCCTCTAACAGCAAGCACACCCCTCTAACTGGTGATCACTCTTCTAACAGCAAGCACACCACTCTAACTGGTGATCACTCCTCTAACAGCAAGCACACCCCTCTAACTGGTGATCACTCCTCTAACAGCAAGCACACCACTGTAACTGGTGATCACTCCTCTAACAGCAAGCACACCCCTCTAACTGGTGATCACTCTTCTAACAGCAAGCACACCACTCTAACTGGTGATCACTACTCTAACAGCAAGCACACCACTCTAACTGATGATCACTCATCTAACAGCAAGCACACCACTCTAACTGGTGATCACTCCTCTAACAGCAAGCACACCACTCTAACTGGTGATCACTCCTCTAACAGCAAGCACACCACTCTAACTGATGATCACTCCTCTAACAGCAAGCACACCACTCTAACTGGTAATCACTCCTCTAACAGCAAGCACACCACTCTAACTGGTAATCACTCCTCTAACAGCAAGCACACCACTCTAACTGATGATCACTCCTCTAACAGCAAGCACACCACTCTAACTGGTGATCACTCCTCTAACAGCAAGCACATCACTCTAATTGGTGATCACTCCTCTAACAGCAAGCACACCACTCTAACTGGTGATCACTCCTCTAACAGCAAGCACACCACTCTAACTGGTGATCACTCCTCTAACAGCAAGCACACCACTCTAACTGGTAATCACTCCTCTAACAGCAAGCACACCACTCTAACTGATGATCACTCCTCTAACAGCAAGCACACCACTCTAACTGGTGATCACTCCTCTAACAGCAAGCACATCACTCTAACTGGTGATCACTCCTCTAACAGCAAGCACACCACTCTAACTGGTGATCACTCCTCTAACAGCAAGCCCACCACTCTAACTGATGATCACTCCTCTAACAGCAAGCACACCACTCTAACTGGTAATCACCCTCTAACAGCAAGCACACCACTAAGCACCACTCTAACTGATGATCACCTCTAACAGCAAGCACACCACTCTAACTGGTGATCACTCCTCTAACAGCAAGCACATCACTCTAACTGGTGATCACTCATCTAACAGCAAGCACACCACTCTAACTGGTGATCACTCCTCTAACAGTAAGCATACCATTCTAACTGGTGATCACTCCTCTTACAGCAAGCACACCACTCTAACTGGTGATCACTCCTCTAACAGCAAGCACACCATTCTAACTGATGATCACTCCTCTTACAGCAAGCACACCACTCTAACTGGTGATCACTCATCTAACAGCAAGCACACCACTCTAACTGGTGATCACTCCTCTAACAGCAAGCACACCACTCTAACTGATGATCACTCCTCTAACAGCAAGCACACCACTCTAACTGGTGATCACTCCTCTAACAGCAAGCACACCACTCTAACTGATGATCACTCCTCTAACAGCAAGCACACCACTCTAACTGGTGATCACTCCTCTAACAGTAAGCATACCATTCTAACTGATGATCACTCCTCTAACAGCAAGCACACCATTCTAACTGATGATCACTCCTCTAACAGCAAGCACACCATTCTAATTGGTGATCACTCCTCTGACAGCAAGCACATCACTGAAAACGGTCCTACCCCGCCTTCCCTCCACTACAGATATATACACTCTCGAAGTCTTTCTATTTCGTTCCATCCTCTCTACATGTCCAAACCATCTCAATAACCCCTCCTCAGCTCTCTGGATAATAGTTTTGGTAATCCCACACCTCCTCCTAGTCTGCAAACTACGGATTCTCTGCATTATATTCACAACACACATTGCCCCCAGACACGACATCTCCTTGTTGCAACATTCACAACCCATGCCTCACAACCATACAAGAGCGTTGGTATAAGTATACTCTCATACATTCCCCTCTCTGCATTCATGGATAAAGTTCTTTGTCTCCGCAAACTCCTCAGTGCACCACTCACCTTTTTCCCCTCGTTAATTCTATGATTTACCTCATCTTTCATAGACCCATCCGCTGACACATCCACTCCCAAATATCTGAATACTTTCACCTCCTCCATACTCTTTCCCTCCAGTCTGATATCCAATCTTCCGTTACCTATTTTTTTTTGTTATCCTCATCACCTTACTCTTTCCTATACTCACTTCTAATTTCTTTCTTTTACATACCCTACCAAATTCATCAACCAACCTCTGCAACTTATCTTCACAATATCCCAAAAGCACAGTGTCATCAGCAAAAATCAACTGTGACAACTCTCACTTTGTGTTAGATTCTTTATCTTTTAACCCCACACCTCTTGCCAACACCCGATCATTCACTACTCTTACAACCCCATCTATAAATATGTTGAACAATCACGGTGACATCACACATCCCTGTGTAAGGCCTTCTTTTACTGGGAAATAATCCCCCTCTCGCCTACATACTCTAACGTGAGCCTCACTATCCTCCCAGCTGCTTTACCCCCTTTCATTCTACCCACTGCCCCACGCACTTTCCCCACACTCACAACTGGTTCTTCCCCACTCCTATAAGATGTTATTCCTCCTTGCCCTATACACGAAATCACAGCTTCTCTATCTTCATAAACATTTAACAATTCTTCAAAATATTCCCTCCATCTTCCGGACTCCTCTAACTCTCCGTTTAATAACTCTCCTCTCCTATTTTTAACTTACATATCCATTCGTTCCCTAGACTTTCTCAGCTTGTTAGTCCCACTCCAAAACTTTTTCTTATTTTCAACAAAATTTGTTGGTAACATCTCACCCACTCTCTCATTTGCTCTCTTTTTACATTGCTTCACCACTCTCTTAATCTCTCTTATTCTCTCCATATACTTTTCCCTCCTTGCATCACTTCTACTTTGTAAAAACCTCTCATATGCTAACTTTTTCTCTCTTACTACTCTCTTTACGTCATTAGTCCACCAATCACTTTTCTTCCCTCCCGCACCCACTTTCCTGTAACCACAAACTTCTGCTGAACACTCTAACACTACATTTTTAAACTTACTCCATACATCTTCTAGCCCATTGCCTATACTCACACCAGCCGTTCTGTCCTCTAACAGTTGTTTATATCTTACCCTAAATGCCTCCTCCTTTAGTTTATAAACCTTCACCTCTCTCTTACTGCTTCCATTTTCCTTGTATGCCATCCACCTTTTACTCTCACTGTATCTACAACTAAAAAGTGATCTGATATATCTGTGGCCCCTCTATAAATATGTACATCCTGAAGTCTACTCAACAGTCTTTTATCTACAAATATGTAGTCCAACAAACTACTGTCATTTCGGCCTATATCATATCTTGTATTCTTATTTATTCTCTTTTTCTTAAAATATGTATTACCTATAACCAAACCCCTTTCTATACAAAGTTCAATCAAATGCTCCCCATTATCATTTACACCTGGTACCCCAAACTTACCTACCACACTCTCTCTAAACGCTTCTCCTACTTTAGCATTTAGGTCCCCTACCACAATTACTCTTTCACTTGGCTCAAACGCTCCTACATACTCGCTTAACATCTCCCAAAACCTCTCTCTCTCCTGTAAGTCCTCTCTTCTCCAGGTACATACACACTTATTGTAACCAACTGTTCACATCCGCCCCTAATTTTAATCCACATAATCCTTGAATTTATACATTTATATTCCCTCTTCTCTCTCCATAACTGATCCTTCATAACTGATCCTTAGCTCTAGTTCTCTCAGATACTCCTGACTTACTCCCATTTATTTATCTCCACTGAAACTCGCCTACCCCCTTCAGCTTTGTTTCGCTTAGAGCCAGGACATCCAACTTCTTTTCGTTCATAACCTTTGCAATCACTTCTTTCTTATCATCTGCACTACATCCACGCACATTCAAACATCCCAATTTTATAAACTTCAGAAGAAGAGGTTACTAGCCCATTGCTACCGGCATTTATTCGCCTCCTACGACACGCATAGCTTACAGAGGAAGAAATTCTGTTCCACTTCCCCATGGACATAAGCAGAAATAAACAAGAACAAGAACTAGGAAGACAATAGAAGAAAACCTAGAGGGGTTAGTATATATATGCTTGTACATGCATGTGTAGTGTGACCTAAGTGTAAGTAGAAGTAGCAAGACATACCTGCAACCACACCAGCAATCCTACCATCATGTAAAACAACTTCAAGCTTCTGCTTCACACTCATTTGGTAGGACGGTAGTACCTCCCTGGGTGTTGCTGTCTACCATCCTACTACAATATATATATATATATATATATATATATATATATATATATATATATATATATATATATATATATATATATATATATAAAATATTATATATATATATATAAATATAAATATATGTATATATATAATATATATATATATATATATATATATATATATATATATATATATATATATATATATATATATATAATATATATATATATATTATTATATATATATATATATATTATATATATAAATAAATATATACATATTTTTTTCAACAAGTCGGCCGTCTTCCACCGAGGCAGGGTGACCCAAAAAGAAAGAAAATCCCAAAAAAGAAAATACTTTCATCATCATTCAACACTTGCACCACACTCATACATAATCACTGTCTTTGCAGAGGAGCTCAGATACGACAGCTGAGAAAAGTCCCTCCCAGCTGTCACTATCTCAGACCCCTCCTTTAAAGTGCAGGCATTGTACTTCCATTTCCAGGACTCAAGTCCAACTAAATCAATTAACTGGTTTCCTGAATCCCTTCACAAAATATTACCCTGCTCACACTCCAACAGATCGTCATGTCCCAAAACCATTCGTCTCCATTCACTCCTATCTAACATGCTCACACATGCTTGCTGGAAGTCCAAGCCCTCGTCCACAAAACCTCCTTTACCCCTTCCCTCCAACCTTTTCTAGGACGACCCCTACCCCACCTTCCTTCCCTACAGATTTATACGCTCTCCAAGTCATTCTACTTTGATCCATTCTCTCTAAATGACCAAACCACCTCAACAACCCCTCTTCAGCCCTCTGACAAATACTTTTAGTAACTCCACACCTTCTCCTAATTTCCACATTCCGAATTTTCTGCATATTTTACACCACAATTGCCCTTAGACAGGACATCTCCACTGCCTCCAGCCTCCTCCTCGCTGCAGCATTTGCAACCCATGCTTCACACCCATATAAGAGTGTTGTACCACTATACTTTCGTACATTCCCTTCTTTGCCTCCATGGATAACGTTTTTTGTCTCCACAGATACCTCAATGCACCACTCACCTTTTTTCCTTCATCAATTCTATGGTTAACCTCATCCTTCATAAACCCATCCGCTGACACGTCAACTCCCAAATATCTGAAAACATTTACTTCTTCCATAATCCCTCTCTCCAATGTGATATCCAACTTTTCTTTATTTAAATCATTTGATACCCTCATCACCTTACTCTTATCTATGTTCACTTTTAACTTTCTACCTTTACACACTCTCCCAAACTCTTCCACTAACCTTTGCAACTTTTCTTTAGAATCTCCCATAAGCACAGTATCATCAGCAAAAGTAACTGTGTCAACTCCCATTTTGCATTTAATTCTCCATAATTCAATCCCACCCCTCTCCCCAACACCTAGCATTTACTTCTTTACAACCCCATCTATAAATATATTAAACAACCATGGTGACATTACACATCCCTGTCTAAGACCTACTTTTACCGGGAAGTAATCTCCCTCTCCCTACACACCCTAACCTGAGCCTCACTATCCTCATAAAAACTCTTTACAGCCTTCAGTAACTTACTACCTATTCCATACACTTCAACATTTGCACATTGCTCCCCTATCCACTCTATCATATGCCTTTTCTAAATCCATAAATGCAATAAAAACTTCTCTACCTTTAACTAAATACTGTTCACATATATGCTTCACTGTAAACACTTGATCTACACATCCCCTACCCACTCTAAAGCCTCCTTGCTCATCTGCAATCCTACTCTCTGTCTTACCTCTAATTCTTTCAATAATAACCCTGCCATACACTTTACCTGGTATACTCAGTAAACTTATTCCCTATAATTTTTACACTCTCTTTTATCCCCCTTCCCTTTATATAAAGGAACTATACATTCTCTCTGCCAATCCCTAGGTACCTTCCCTCCTTCATACATTTATTAAACAAAAATACAAACCACTCCAGCACTATATCCTCCTGCTTTTAACATTTCTGTCATGATTCCGTCAATTCCAGCTGCTTTACCCCCTTTCATTCTACGTAATGCCTCACGCACCTCCCCCACACTCACATCCTGCTCTTCTTCACTCCTAAACGATGTTGTACCTCCTGGCCAGTACATGAAATTACCGCCTCCCTTTTTTCATCGACATTTAAAAGTTCCTCAAAATATTCCCGCCATCTACCCAATACCTCAGCTCCCCATCTACTAACTCCCTACTCTGTTTTTAACTGACAAATCCATTCGTTCCCTAGGCTTTCTTACCTTGTTTATCTCACTCCAAAAATTTTCTTGTTTTCAGCAAAATTTCTTGACAGAGCCTCTCCCATTCTTTCATCCGCTCTTCTTTTGCACTCTCTTACCACTCTCTTCACCTTTCTTTTACTCTCCACATACTCTGCTCTTCTATTAACACTTCTGTTTTTTAAAAACCTCTCATAAGCTACCATTTTCTCTTTATCACACCCTTTACTTCTTCATTCCACCACCACTCTCTTTCCTCCTGCACCCACCCTCCTATAGCCACAAACTTCTGCCCCACATTATAATACTGCATTTTTAAAACTATCCCAACTCTCTTCAACACCCCACTACTCCTACTTGCACTAGCCCACCTTTCTGCCAATAGTTGCTTATATCTCACCCTAACTTCCTCCTCCCTTAGTTTATACACTTTTACCTCTCATACTTGCTGTTGCCATTTTCTTTTGTCCCATCTACCTTTTACTCTAACTGTAGCTACAACCAAATAATGATCTGTATATCCTTGCCCCTCTTTTAAAATGCATCCTGAAGCCTACTCATAATTTTATCCCCCAAAATAATAATCCAACAAACTTACTTTCCCACTGCTATATCTTCCTTGTATATTTATTTATCCTCTTTTTCTAAAATATGTTTACTTATTAAAACCTCTTTCTACACAAAAAATCAAGTGTTGGTTTATTTTTTTACCCTGGCCCCCAAATTTTCTTCCATCCCCTTTTTTTCCCACTTTAGTTGATCCCCAACCCAATACCCCCACGGCAAAATCCCCCACACTCCCCAACATTTCCCAAAATTCTCTCTCTCCCTCCTTCTCTTCCCCAGGTGATAAACACTTACTTAACCCACTTTCATCCATCTTTATTTTATCCCATAATCCTTGTTTTACATTTATATTCCTTCTTTACCCCAAACGGGGTTATTCAACATTTTGCCACTCCTTCTTTAGCTCTAACTCTTTTGAAACCCCTGATCAATCCCATTTATTTCTCCCCACTGAAACTCTCCTACCCCCTTCAGCTTTGTCTCACAAAGCCAGGAAAAACCACTTTTTTTCCCTTCCACAATCATCTCTTTTCTTATCATTCCACAACATCCCGCACATTCAAACATCCCATTTTGGGCGGTTTTTTTTCTTCTTCTTTTTTAGAAGCTTACAGGAAAGGGGTTCAAACCCATTTTCCCCCATTTTTAGTTGTTTAAACCCCAAAGGTTTTACGGAGGAAAATTCTTATTCCCTTCCCCATGGATAGAAAGGGAAAAACAATAAGAACAAGAACTATTAAGAAAAATCGAAAACTCAGATGAGTTGATCATAAACGTTTACATTTTTTGGATGTGACCTAATTTATAGAATTGAAAGTACCTGAAATCTTGCATTTTATGAGACAGAAAAAACACCAGCAATCCACCATCATGTAAAAAGTTTCAGGTTTCTGTTTCCACCCGGAGGTTCCCATTTTGGGTGGTTCTTCCCAAATATAATATAAATATAATATAAATATATATATATATATAAAATTTTTAATATATATATATATATATAAATATATATATATATATATATATATATATATTTTATAAATATATTTTAAAATATATTTATATATATATAAATAATAAATATATATATTTTAATATATATATATTAAAAATATAAATATAAAATATATTATTTATATATATATAAATATATATATATATATATATATATATATATATTATTATATATTGTAAATGTAAATGGGAGCCATTAATTGGCTATTGTAGAAAGGGGTAAAAAATAATACATATTTTATAAAAAATAAAATTACAAGTATGTTTAACGTAAAAAGTAGTTTTTGGTTTGTGAGGTGTAAAGGTTGAAAAATACCTTCAGGATTTAATGTTTATAAGGGGCAACGGATATATCAGCCCATTATTTGGTTGTACCCAGTTAAGTAAAGGAGATGGGACAAAAGGAAAATCAACCAAATAAAAAATAAAAGTGTAAAAAAGGGAGGAGGAAGTTGTTGGAATAGGAGTATTGGGGGAAAGTTTAGTTTTAAAATGAAGTATATGTGGGGAGGATTTGTGGTTAAGGAGGGGGGTTTTGCAAAAAAAGGAGTGGTTGGAAGAAAAGTAAAGGGGTAAATAAAAAGAGAAAAGGTAGTTATAAAGAAGGTTTTTAAAACAAAGGTTATGAAGGCAGGTATTGGAGAGTAAAGAAAGGTGAAGAAAAATGGTGAAGAGTCAAAGAAACATGAAAAATGGGGGGAGGAAACTTCAAAAATTTTGCTGGCAAAAAAATTTTGGTGAGATAAACAAGGTAAGAAACCTAGGAACAATGTTTGTCGTTAAAACAGAGTAGGGGAGTTATAGTGGGGGCTGAGGTTTGGGAGATGGGGGAATAGAGGGCAAATGTCATGAAAAGGGGGCAGAAAAAATTTATTCTGCCAGGAATAAAAATCTTTAGGAAATGAAGAAAGCAGGATAATGTGGGGAGGGGGCGTGAAAGGGAATACCCTAAAATGAAATAAGCGCTGGAATTAGGAATTGGAAATGTTAAAACAGGGGGTTAGTCCCGGAGTGGTTTATTTTTGTTTAATAAATTGGGGGGAATAAGGGATGCGCAGATGTATGTTCCTTTTTATAAAGGGAAGGGGATAAAGAGGTGTAAAAAATGGGGAATAAGTTTACTAGTTCCAAAAGTTTAGGGTTTTAGAAAGAATTGAGGAAGGGCAAAGGGAGGTTCGAAAAAGGAAAGGAAATGGGAGGGGTGTGTAGATCAAGTGTTTACAAAGAATTGTGAACAATTTAGAAAAAGGAATTTTTTGTTTTGGTTTGAAAAGCATAGATAGATGGATGGGACAATGTGGAAATGGCAAGTGTTAATTTGGTGTAAGTTACGAAGGTTAAAATTTTTATGGGAATAGTGGGCTCAGGAGGGTGTGGGAAATTTTTCCGGTAAAATTTTAGAAAGGGGTTTTGTAAACCATGGTTTTTAATTTTTATGGGTGGGGTTTAAAAAAGTAAATCTTGGGTGTTGGGGAAGGGGGGGATTAAATTATGGAGAATTAAATGCAAAATGGGAGTTGACAGTTACTTTTTGCTGATGATACTGTGCTTATGGGAGATTCTAAAGAAAAGTTGCAAAGGTAGTGGACGAGTTTGGGAGGTGTGTAAAGGTAGAAAGTTAAAAGTGAACATAGATAAGAGTAAGGTGATGAGGTATCAAACGATTTAAATAAAGAAAAATTGGATATCACATTGGAGAGAGGATTATGGAAGAAGTAAATGTTTTCAGATATTTGGGAGTTGATGTCAGCAGATGGGTTTATGAAGGATGAGGTTAACCATAGAATTGATGAAGGAAAAAAGGTGAGTGGTGCATTGAGGTATCTGTGGAACAAAACGTTATCCATGGAGGCAAAGAGGGAATGTACGAAAGTATAGTGGTACCAACACTCTTATATGGTGTGAGCATGGGTTGCAAATGCTGCAGCGAGGAGGAGGCTGGAGGCAGTGGAGATGTCCTGTCTAAGGGCAGTATGTGGTTAAATATTATGCAGAAAATTCGGAATGTGGAAATTAGGAGAAGGGTGGAGTTACTAAAAGTATTTGTCAGAGGGCTGAAGGGGGTTGTTGAGGTTTTGGTCATTTAGAGAAATGGATCAAAGTAGAATGACTTGGAGGCGTATAAATCTGTAGGGAAGGAAGGCGGGGTAGGGTCGTCCTAGAAAAGGTTGGAGGGAAGGGGTAAAGGAGGTTTTGTGGGCGAGGGCTTGGACTTCAGCAAGCATGTGTGAGCGTGTTAGATAGGAGTGAATGGAGACGAATGGTTTTTGGGACATGACGATCTGTTGGAGTGTGAGCAGGGTAACATTGTGTGAAGGGATTCAGGGAAACCAGTTAATTGATTTAGTTGGACTTGAGTCCTGGAAATGGGAAGTACAATGCCTGCACTTTAAAGGAGGGGTCTGAGATAGTGACAGCTGGGAGGGACTTTTCTCAGCTGTAGTATCTGAGCTCCTCTGCAAAGACAGTGATTATGTATGAGTGTGGTGAAAGTGTTGAATGATGATGAAAGTTTTTTCTTTTTGGGGATTTTCTTTCTTTTTGGGTCACCCTGCCTCGGTGGGAGACGGCCGACTTGTTGAAAAAAAAAAAAAAAAATATATATATGTAGTAAGATGGTAGACAGCAACACCCAGGGAGGTACTACCGTCCTACCAAATGAGTGTGAAGCAGAAGCCTGAAGTTGTTTTACATGATTGTAGGATTGCTGGTGTGGTTGCAGGTATGTCTTGCTACTTCTAATTACACTAAGGACACACTACACATATATATGAGACAGAAAAAGATACCAGCAATCCTACCATCATGTAAAACAACTTCAGGCTTCTGCTTCACACTCATTTGATAGGACAGTAGTACCTCCCTGGGTGTTGCTGTCCAGCAACCTACTACATATATATATATATATATATATATATATATATATATATATATATATATATATATATATATATATATATATATATATATATATATGCAAAAAGGTCACAGTAAACAGGTGATATCAAAATATGCATCTAATTGATTTTCATCTAATTGATTTTCAAAATGCTGAGAAGGTTGTATCAAGCAAGTCCATGGTTGAGAGGAATATAATAGAATCATGTATCATTAAAAGCAGTTTTGAAAATAATATGAATATTTCTTTTGGTTTATATAAATTGGATTCATTTATAATTAATAAAATTTGGGAAGAATTTAATGATAAATTGGACAAATCTTAATTCTTGGGAAGAGTTTCAGGTCCTTTCTTATGTTCCTCTTCACAGAGTCGTGCGATGTTACGCTACTGTGAGGTGTTGTCTTTGTTAGTGTGATGTGACGGTGAGGTGTATTCTGCCCCTTTATAAGCCTTCTTGTCATGTTTCCTTTTATTGTTCCTTGATAATGTGAGTAGTCACGAAAGCGCTTGGAATTCTTCTATTTTTTCATAGTGGTTGTCTTGCATATATATATATATATATATATATATATATATATATATATATATATATATATATATATATATATATATATATATATATATATATATATATATATATATGTCGTGCCGATTAGGTAAAACTTGCGATTTTGGCTTAAATAGCAACACTCACCTTGCCATATAAGACAAGTGAAAATTTGTGTATGCAATAATTTCGCCCAAATCATTCTGAACATAACGAAAAAAATATATTTCATTGTGTTTGTTTATTATTAAATTAATGTTAACGTATCTAAAATATATTTAGTTGGGTTAGGCTAAATTAAATTGCCCTTGTTGCAATAAGGTTAGGTAGGTTTTCAAAGTTTATCTTGGTACAAAATTATAAATTCTTACATTAACATAAATGAAAAAAATATATCTTTAAACGTATAAGAAAATTTTAGAAAGGACTTAATTTTAGATAAGTTCTTGCTAATTGACCAGTTTTACCTAATCGGCACGACATATATATATATATATATATATATATATATATATATATATATATATATATATATATATATATATATATGCAAAAAGATCACAGTAAACAGGTGATATCAAAATATGAAAGACAACCACTATGAAAAAATAGAGGAATTCCAAGCGTTTCGTGACTACTCACATTATCAAGGAACTATAAAACAAAACATAACAAGAAGGCTTATAAAGGGGCAAGACTACACCTCACAGTCACATCATACTAACAAAGACTACACCTCACAGCAGCGTGACATCGCCCGACTCTGTGAAGAGGACCTGAAACTCTTCCCAAGAATTAAGATTTGTCATTAAATTCTTCCCAAATTTTATTAATTATAAATGAATCCAATTTATTTAAACCAAAAGAAATATTCATATTATTTTCAAAACTGCTTTTAATGAAACATGATTCTATTATATTTCTCTCAACCATGGACTTGCTTGATACAACCTTCTCAGCATTTTGAAAATCAATTGGATGGTTAAAATCTCTCACATGAATAAATAGAGCATTAGATTCTTGCCCAGTTCTAATGCTATATTTATGTTGTTTTAATCTTAGTTCAAGACTTTTACCAGTTTGATCGTAATAAACTTTATCGCATATTTTACAGGGAATCTTATAGACATCCGTCAGCATTTTGGTGGGATTTTTTTATCAAAAGTTTTTTTATTGTTTCAAGATTTTTAAATACAACTTTGATATTAAAATTCTTAAGAAAGGAAGGTATATCAACCAAATTTTCATTGTGAGGGAGAACCAACATATTCTTGGTTGAATAAGGTTGGTTGTCTTTTTTTGGACTGTAAAAAGTATTTCTAGCAATTTTAAAAGATTTATCAGTTACGTTTCTTGGGTATTTTAAATCATTAGCTATTTCATAAATTTTAGAGATTTCTTCATCTATGAACTCTGGACTACAAATACGTAAAGCTCTCAAAAACATTGAAGAGAAAACCGACAGTTTAACTCTATCTTGATGTGAAGAATAATAGTGTACATAGGAACAATTATTTGTAGGTTTTCTGTAAATTTTAAATTTAAAATCAATGTTACCCTTAATAATAAAAACAGTAAAATTTATAGAATGAGCTAAGCTATTTAATTTAACAAGGAAATGGTTTATGTTTACATTCTTAGGCAAAAGGCACAAAATATCATCAACATATCTATGCCACTTAGCTCTCTTGGGAGGGATTGTGTTAAGCAATCTTGTTTCGAAAAATTCCATGTATAAATTACTAAGAACAGATGAAAGAGGATTTCTATTGCCATACCAAACTTCTGAGTGTAAAACTCATTATTAAATACATACATACATACCTTGTATGTATGGATTAATAAAAACGCACAAACCAGGTAATCCTATTAGACCAATTATTAGCTCCATAGGTTCAGTTTCTTATAAAGTTTCTAAATAGCTTGTTGATATTTTGAGCTCAATTGTTGGAAAAATTTATAATTTTAATGTTAAAAACAACTTAGATTTAGTTGATAAATTATGCACCTTGACTGACTTAAATGATTTCAATATGGTTAATTTTGATGTTACTTCCTTGTTTACAAAAGTTCCAGTTGATGATTTACTAAGTTTCTTATCTGAAGAACTGGTTAATTACGATTTACCATTGCCAGTTCCTACTATCATTAAACTTTGTATTGTTGATGGAAAATTTGTATTTAATATGAGTTTTACACTCAGAAGTTTGGTATGGCAATGGGAAATCCTCTTTCACCTGTTCTTAGTAATTTATATATGGAATTTTTCAAAACAAGATTGCTTAACACAATCATTCCCAATAGAGCTAAGTGGTATAGATATGTTGATGATATTTTGTGCCTTATGCCTAAGAATGTAGACATAAACCATTTCCTTGTTAAATTAAATAGCTTAGCTCATTCTATAAATTTTACTGTTGAATTCGAAGTAAATAACTCATTGCGTTTCCTAGATGTTTTTATTATTAAGGGTAACATTGATTTTAAATTTAAAATTTACAGAAAACCTACAAATAATTGTTCCTATGTACACTATTATTCTTCACATCAAAATAGAGTTAAAGTGTCGGTTTTCTCTTCAATGTTTTTGAGAGCTTTACGTATTTGTAATCCAGAGTTCATAGATGAAGAAATCTCTAAAATTTATGAAATAGCTAATGATTTAAAATACCCAAGAAAAGTAATTGATAAATCTTTTAAAATAGTTAGAAATACTTTTTACAATCCAAAAAGGGACAACCAACCTTATTCAACTAAAAATATGTTGGTTCTCCCCTACCATGAAAACTTGTTTGATATGCCTTCCTTTCTTAAGAATATTAATATCAAAATGCTGACGGATGTGTCTATAAGATTCCCTGTAAAATATGCGATAAAGTTTATTACGGTCAAACTGGTAAAAGTCTTGAACTAAGATTAAAACAACATAAATATAGCATTAGAACTGGACAAGATTCTAATGCTCTATTTATTAATGTGAGAGATTTTAACCATCCAATTGATTTTCAAAATGCTGAGAAGGTTGTATCAAGCAAGTCCATGGTTGAGAGAAATATAATAGAATCATGTTTCATAAAAAGTAGTTTTGAAAATAATATGAATATTTCTTTTGGTTTATATAAATTGGATTCATTTATAATTAATAAAATTTGGGAAGAATTTAATGATAAATTAGACTAATCTTAATTCTTGGGAAGAGTTTCAGGTCCTTTCTTATGTTCCTCTTCACATAGTCGTGCGATGTTACGCTACTGTGAGGTGTTGTCTTTGACAGTATGATGTGACTGTGAGGTGTAGTCTTACCCCTTTATAAGCCTTCTTGTCATGTTTTGTTTTATAGTTCCTTGATAATGTGAGTAGTCACGAAAGCGCTTGGAATTCCTCTATTTTTCATAGTGGTTGTCTTGCATATTTTGATATCACCTGTTTACTGTGATCTTTTGCATATATATATATATATATATATATATATATATATATATATATATATATATATATATATATATATATATATATATTAAGTAGTAGTATTTTGTTCACTTTGAGGAACAATTTAATTTAACTCACCAGAGAGATGCACACCAGAAGGAAGGGAGGAATTCTATTCGGAGGCTTTTTCGTGAAGGGAGAAGATATACTTACCTATGCTCTTCTTATTTATCATCAACTTTTGTATGACTTACTGCGTGCTGGTGCAGCAGCCAGGACGGACACACAATGAAGGAAACTATACAGAAGAGTTGTGAGACGCACGACTAAGAAGAGTGGACAATCATGTTAGTATAACAGTAGGTGGATAGACTGTTCCCGGACCAGGATTATATTTAAGAAAATTGTTATTATGTCTGACTAGTATCATAGCAATGTTTAGGATGAAATGCAATCTGCAAGTAATCTTGTAATGAGTCTACCATCAATCCAAGGTAAGATAAATTATAATAATGAACGAGGTGAAGCATGAAAGTTGTGGAAACCAGAGAAATAACTTTTTGCTTCTACGGCAGAAAGTGAAGAGCAATGGTGTTGGGCAGTTAGTGTAAACTTGTGGTTCAAACGATTAATTGTAATGTCCTGGATTTGCCATATTTTGAGGAAATTACTTGTAGGAATGTGTTTTCCTCTTTTCTTCCAATTATAATGGGAAGATAAAAGGAAAACACAATCGATAATTATCGATTGTGTTCTCATTTGTATTCTCTATTTTTCTTGTATGTATTTTTCATGTTCTCATTTATATATTTCTGTATATTAGTATATGATAGTATTGGATACTAATTCCTGGTATGATACCAAACCATTTCTCATGTATGATCGAGGTCAGGCATTTTGGTACATTTATATTATAATTTGTTCCTCTTATTCGAACTAAGAACCCATGTTTTATTATATCTATATAATTAAATTGCATTATTATTATTTTTATGTTTCATATACTTGCCATATATATTACATATTGTCATTATTATAATTTGTATTGAGACGTATGTCGTATTAAATGTAATCTACATGTAACAGAAAGTATTACTTACCTTGAAATCATAAATTCTCTGGTCATGGGTTCACCGTAAGAAGTGCATTATCAAGGACGTTACTGCTTTGCATTTCCAACATAGAACTCCAATTATTGAAGAAACTAGGTGGGTCTATATGCATAGGTTACTGCACCGTCTTAGTACGATCGACGCGATACCCATTGTCTCCGTTATTTTGTCCGCTTCCACGATCTTCACGATCCTTCCACATACAGAACCATAACAGATGATAGTGTAGCTGATGCCCTCATTTATTATCCCTCTTTCCTCTCCAAATTCACTCTCCATTGGCTTCATTTCATTTACCTTCCCTTCATGTTTATCCTGTATCGCACTTTTCCCCTCCCTTTTTGTGAAGTTCCGACGATCGATGTTTGCTCCTTCCTACTTCCATGTGCAGAAGCTCAATTAACTGTTAAAACCTTAAGCTCACTCATGAACACTTTCAGTCTCATTGTCATGGTATTGCAGTGTTTACTGATGGTTTTAAAACCCCCAGTGGTGTTGAGTATGCAGCTGTGTTTCCTGAAACTGTAGTCCAAACAGTGTAATGCAATGTAGTGCAGTGCAGTCCTCACTGTTATCATACACATTGTGACGCTGTCCGCCACGTTATTAATATTTGTTTTGGACTCCCAAAATGCATTATAAGCTATCCAGTAATTCAACTAACCTCATCTTATCGTCCTTCGTACTGAACGTTGGTTCCTGGATATGCCGATGTTCAGGGCAATGAACAAGCTGACTCTGCTGCTCGGTCAGTCATTCATGGCCTCCCAACTTCCTGCAGAGGCATTATACTTTTTTCGTAGTTTTCCAGTGATCTGACACCAACTCCGCAATAGCTGCAACGACACTGGTCCAATTTGGACCACAGCAAATTGTTTTTCCATCGAACCATGTTTAGGATTTAGGCCATCTTTTTCTTACCGCAGTCGTGTTGGGGAGACTTCGCTCTCCACTAACGCATCAGGTACACTCAACTCACTTTCGGATACAATTTGGAGAAACTCCCACACTGTTCTGTATGGATTGTTAGGTTGCATTGTCGGGCTTATCAGTGGTCTTGAAAAATTTACTCCCGACGTCTTCACTGCCTCAAATGGGGAGAAATCAGAATGGGGGCACGTCTCAAGCGGTGTCTCACAGGGGTCAGTTTTGGACCCCTTGTTGTTCACAATTTACATAAACGACATAGATGAGGGAATAAATAGCAACATAAGCAAATTTGCTGATGACACCAAAATAGACCGCCCAATTCATTCTATATCCTTATATATGGTAAGTGTAACTGGCACAGCGGTGTCCGCTGGTTGGCTTTTTATTGTATTGGGTTATGTATATTATGATTGGAGATTGTACTATGTTTTTAAATAAAATATAACAAACAATGTACCCTCGGGATAGGTTACTTCATTAATTATGTTCTTGTTGTAGTACATGAATGTTTTTCCTTAGCAGGTGTGTGTAAGGTGTGTGTAAGGTGTGTGTAAGGTGTGTGTAAGGTGTGTGTAAGCGCACTGGTTGGAATTCTTAATGGACTTTTGTATTGTTAATTTGCTTTTTTTTGTTTTCGCTTTCTTCTCCATAAAATATTATGCGTGTTTTTGTTCTGACTTTGCGTACAATGTACGGAAATTTTTTGTATCCATACAATGTTTTTTGTAAGAGGGTTTCCTTCCACTTATCAATGTTAATTTTGTCATAAATGGATGTTGTCTCAGGGAGTTGAATTCGTAATGTTTCTTTGTTTGTTATAGTATTGCTCTTATATTGTATTATGTTTATTTTAAATAAAATGTAAAAAACCTACCGGCCTTCCTCTGTGTGTGTGTGTGTACTCACCTATTTGTGGTTGCAGGGGTCGACTCAGCTCCTGGCCCCGCCTCTTCACTGTCTGTGTGTCTGTCTCGCTAGTTTCAATATAATGTGACAACGGGTGAATGCTATTACTTGTGTGTTGAATAATAACATAAAAAGTAGCTACAACACAGTATATTTTACAGCACACTTTGCTTAGTGGAATATTTTAAATTATATATTATGCAAATTATCATACATCCGAAGGAAATTACATAGACGGAACCTCCCACACACAACTCGACGATCAAAATTATGCTTCACCTGAGAAGATATAACTGATGAATGACGATTACGGTCCTGTCATCATAACTCTTCCCTTTGATTGTATTCGGTCACTTTTTAAAATAATTTTTAAGGTTTTAAAATACTGGATATATTCGAATGGTAATTAATTCACTTTTGCATTTATAAATGTACTTCTATTTAAATACACAAAGTACCAGCAATTAATTTTGTCACCCAATCACCATCGTCATTACAAGCTGCGTTCATTCATTCATGAAAATAGTCTTTAAGAGTCAAAAAACACCAGACCGACGCAATCGTGTCATTACGATTTCGTGAGACAGTCTTTAATCCTTTGTTCAGTACATGTGAGCTGCGTGATGTCACTTCTGCCTAGCAGAGAGAGTATAGGAACCTTTCTCTGTAACTGTACCTCCATACCATTATTAAAGATGATATATGGGTTTCCATTGTAGCTTAGTTGTAATATTATCTTATATGCAGTCCTTCATTTTCTATCACAGTGCTGCAGTTCTAATTAGAACCTGGGTTCGGCGAAGACCTTGAACTCTGGAGGTACGAGTAAAAATCCCATCTGTCCTTGTGTGTCAGGGACAGGAACTGCAGGATCCAGAGAGAAGGTGAAGCGCTGCATGAGTGCCGAGAAGAGTAAGAATATTGTCATCCTGGCCAAAGGCTCTCCCAGACACATTCGCTTACCTGAGGACCACAGATACTGTAACACTAACAGAGGGAAACAGGTTGAGTGAGGGAAACAGGTTGAGTGAGGGAAACAGGTTGAGTGATGGAAACAGGTTGAGTGAGGGAAACAGGTTGAGTGAGGGAAACAGGTTGAGGGAGGGAAACAGGTTGAGTGAGGGAAACAGGTTGAGGGAGGGAAACAGGTTGAGGGAGGGAAACAGGTTGAGGGAGGGAAACAGGTTGAGGGAGGGAAACAGGTTGAGTGAGGGAAACGGGTTGAGTGAGGGAAACAGGTTGAGTGAGGGAAACAGGTTGAGTGAGGGAAACAGGTTGAGGGAGGGAAACAGGTTGAGTGAGGGAAACAGGTTGAGTGAGGGAAACAGGTTGAGTAAGGGAAACAGGTTGAGGGAGGGAAACAGGTTGAGTAAGGGAAACATGCTGATTTAAGAAAATAAACTTCATTTAATCAGGGCAACCATTCATGATTACAAGATGCAGTCGTTTGCTATATGAAAAAGCATGTTTTTTTTTCCATGAGCATTATAATAATTTATCACAGGTGAGCCTAACGAAGATAGGCCTAATGTTGCATCTATATATTACATTTGCCGAAAGGAATGACACGCTCGTCCTTGCGTAGTGAACCATCGGTGTTGATGAAGCGCTCTGGCCGGTCCATGTGGACGCTGTACAAGTTGTTCAGTATCATCAATAGTCTGGGTCCATGTGGACGCTGTACAAGTTGTTCAGTATCATCAATAGTCTGGGTCCATGTGGACGCTGTACAAGTTGTTCAGTATCATCAATAGTCTGGGTCCATGTGGACGCTGTACAAGTTGTTCAGTATCATCAATAGTCTGGGTCCATGTGGACGCTGTACAAGTTGTTCAGTATCATCAATAGTCTGGGTCCATGTGGACGCTGTACAAGTTGTTCAGTATCATCGCCCCGCCTGGAATCCGGTGACCCTGCGAATTAGGCATAAAAATAACCAAAATCTGAAATAAACTAATTGCAAATTTTCTGATAAAAAAAATCAATAAAGATGTAAATCAAGTAGTGTTTATGCACACTTTGAAGTGTTGTGGTGAAACATTACTGTAAGTAATGTTTGAGTACTACCTTGACTAGGCACTACGGTTTACGTGGTATCACACTACATATATAAGTACAACAGTCCAGGAGTGCAACACTGCTGTTGCAAATTGCAACTTTGCAACAGTACTGTGGCATGCCACAGTACTGTTGAATGGGATATCACATTACTGTTGCATGGGATGCCACATTACTGTTGCATGGGATGCCACATTACTGTTCCATGGTATGCCACATTACTGTTCCATGGCATGCCACATTACTGTTGCATGGGATGCCACATTACTGTTGCATGGATGCCACATTACTGTTGCATGGATGCCACATTACTGTGTCATTGGATGCCACATTACTGTGTCATGGGATGCCACATTACTGTGTCATGGGATGCCACATCACTGTGTCATGGGATGCCACATTACTGTGTCATGGGATGCCACTTTACTGTGTCATGGGATGCCACATTACTGTGTCATGGGATGCCACATTACTGTGTCATGGGATGCCACGATACTGTGTCATGGGATGCCACATTACTGTGACATGGGATGCCACATTACTGTGTCATGGGATGCCACATTACTGTGTCATGGGATGCCACATTACTGTGTCATGGGATGCCACATTACTGTGTCATGGGATGCCACATTACTATGCCATGGGATGCCACATTACTTTGTCATGGGATGCCACATTACTGTGTCATGGGATGCCACATTACTGTGTCATGGGATGCCACATCACTGTGTCATGGGATGCCACATTACTGTGTCATGGGATGCCACATTACTGTGTCATGGGATGCCACATTACTGTGTCATGGGATGCCACATTACTGTGTCATGGGATGCCACGATACTGTGTCATGGGATGCCACATTACTGTGACATGGGATGCCACATTACTGTGTCATGGGATGCCACATTACTGTGTCATGGGATGCCACATTACTGTGTCATGGGATGCCACATTACTGTGTCATGGGATGCCACATTACTGTGCCATGGGATGCCACATTACTTTGTCATGGGATGCCACATTACTGTGTCATGGGATGCCACACTGCTGGCGGGTTATGCGCTGATGTGGATTTAACGATTTTTGTGAAGATAATAATACTGATTGTTTTACAGTGGTGAAGTGTGACAGAAGCATTAAAGTGATAGAGTACCACACATAAGATATATTGCTTTCCTTACATGCCCAAATAACTTTATCTGTGAACCACTGTTCTGGATTATTGAATTATCAAAGCTTGCGTAACAATGAATGATTAAAGCAAATGGTCACTACCTGGAGTCTACCTGGAGAGAATTCCAGGGGTCAACACCCCCGCGGCCCGGTCCGTGACCAGGCCTCTTGTTGGACCAGAGCCTGATCAACCAGGCTGTTACTGCTGGCCGCACGCAGTCCAACGTACGAACCACAGCCCGGCTGATCAGGTACCGACTTGAGGTGCCTGTCCAGTGCCTGCTTGAAGACAGCCAGGGGCTTGTTGGTAATCCCCCTGATGTATGCTGGGAGGCAGTTGAACAATCTTGGGCCCCTCACACTTATTGTGTTGTCCCTCAACGTGCTAGTGGCACCCCTGCTCTTCATTGGGGGAATGTTACATCGCCTGCCGAGTCTTTTGCTTTCGTAGGGAGTGATTTTTGTGTGCAAGTTTGGTACTAAGCCCTCGAGAATTTTCCATGTGTATATAATAATGTATCTCTCCCGCCTGCGTTCTAGAGAGTACAGGTTTAGGAACTTCAAGCGTTCCCAGTAGTTGAGGTGGTTTATCGCACTTATGCGTGCGGTGAAGGTTCTCTGCACATTTTCAAGGTCAGCAATTTCACCCGCCTTGAAAGGTGCAGTTAGTGTGCAGCAATATTCCAGCCTAGATAGAACAAGCGATCTGTAAAGTGTCAACATGGGCTTGGCATCCCTGGTTTTGAAGGTTCTCATTATCCATCCTGTCAATTTTCGAGCAGATGCAATTGCTACATTGTTATGGTCCTTGAGAAGTCACTCACAGTGATAAGTTTTCTTTAGTAAATGTCCTGAACTGTACGTAAGTTTGTTTCTACACAATGCAAGATAACTAGAGTGCGGGAGAGTTGAAGCTGGACTGAGGCTGTAACAGTCTTCGAACTCTACAAGTGTATGGTGTGGTAGGGTTTATGCTTGGGTTAGGATTGAGGCTTGGGCAGGGTTTAGGGTTGGGCAAGATGAAGACCTGCGTGAGGGTTATGGGCAGGGTTTAGCTAGGTCTGAAGCAAAGTTAATTCAGGGACAGTTAGTCTTGAGGCAGGGTGAGGGCTGGCGCAGGGTCTTAGATTACGAGTCAGGTTAAACACAACCAGGGAAGGACGTACTTGTATGAAGGTGTTCCTGAGAGCACAGTGCGGCACAGGGATGGGCGACACACTGCGCATGCGGAGCACCTCAGTCAGAGTGGCGTCCATGTAGACCAGTCTGCAGGTTTACACACACACAAGATTAAATTTACAAGTTAAATATAAAGGTGCTTACATTTTGGTTTTAATTATTTATAATTAGTTTTGAGCTATTCATGTTTATATTTGTTATTATCAGTTTTAATAACCCATACCACAGGCGGGGATAGAACCCGCCATCAGAGCCATAAAACTCCAGATTTTCTGTCATTATCACTGCCAGGTCCTTCACATTAGTTTTTCGCTCTATTGTGTAGTTGAAATTTGTTTTATACTCCGATCCAGCTTTTATTTCCTCGAGTTTTCCATAGCGGAGTTATTGAAATTTGTTTTTATTGAACTTCATATTGTTTTCTGACGCAAGTTTTATGATTTAGTTAATATTCGCCTGGAGATTTGCAGTGCCCTCGATGTATGACACTGTCATACAAATTCTGGTATAATTACCAAAGGAGGACACGGTGTTGTGACTTACATCTCGGTCTATATCAGATATGAGGATGCGGAAAAGGATGGGAGGGAGTACTGTGCCTTGTGGAACAGATCGTTTCACTGCAGCCGCCTCTGACTTCACTCTATTTACTATTACTCTTTGTGTTCTATTTGTTAGGAAGTTATAGATCATTTACCAACTTTCCTGTTATTTCTTTATCACACATTTTATGTTCTGTTACACCATGATCACACTTGTGAAGGCTTTCACAAAGTCTGTGTATATTACATCTGCATTTTGAGAGAGTTCCAGTGCAGCCAAGACCATGTCATATTGATCCAGTAGCTGTGAGAGGCAGGAGGGACCTCTTTTAAACCCACGCTGCCCTTGGTTGTGTAATTGATGGGTATCCAAGTAATTGGCGATTTTGCTTCTTAGAATCCTTTCAAAGATAATTATGATGTATGACGTTAGTGATATCGGTCTGTAATTCCTTGCAATTGTTTTTCTTCCACCCTCGTGGAGTGGGGCTACATCTGTTGTTTTTAGTGACTGTGGGATGACCCTTGTGTCTATGTTCTCTCTCCATAGAATATTTAAGGCACGTGAAAGGGGTTTCTAGCAGTTCTTGATGAACACGGAGTTCCATGAGTCTGAGCCTGGGGCACAGTGCATGGACATGTCATTTATTGCTTTTTCAGAGTCCTGTGGTGTTAACATTATATCAGAAATTCTTGAATTAACTCTGTGTCATATTGGAACTTCAGTATCTCACTCATTTCTTTTCTGTCATCTGTGTAAGTCCCGCTTTGTTTAAACATGGGCCCAACACTGAATGTGGTTTTTGCCTAAGATTTGGCATAGGAAAAGATTTTTTTTCAGTTTCATTTATGGCTTTAAGGTCTTCCTGTATTTTTTGGCTCCTGTATGATTCCTTAAGCCTAAGTTTGATATTTTCTACTTCTCTGGCCAGTACTACCTTCCGTATTTAAGATATATTGGCCCCATTCAGCAGCTCTGTGATTCTTCGTCTTTGTCAGTATGGGGAGCGTCTCTTTCTTTGCCTTCGCCTGTCGACGGAGCGTCTCTCTTTTTGTAATTTACATCGTCTCTTCTTTTTTCTTATGGGAAATGGGTTTGAACACACCTTAAGTGCCACAGAGTTAATTTATGGTGATAGCATATGGTCCAAATAAAACTCGTAAATACCTGTTGGCCATTGCTATAATGTCTATTACTTTTCTTGAGTATACTGTTCTTAAGATTGCACTGTTCCAGCACACACACACACACACACACACACACACACACACACACACACACACACACACACACACACACACACACACACACACACACACAAAATCTCATATAAAGGTCATTAATGTATACGAGAAAAAAATTTCTTGGCATCATCAGACAGACGAACATGAAGCCACAGTTGTAAACCGAGTAAAAGCCGTTCTCAAATTATACTAATTTGTAGAATAATGGAATGTGGTAGACAGGAGTGTGGTAAATGCTACAAGCACTGGCAAATTTAGTAATATTATGACATAAAACACAAAAGCTCTGGACATTTTAAGCATGATTGTGTTCCTGTAACTACATATATGTAATTGCAGACACAAATGCACACGTATTCACACACACTCGTATGAAAACCAAAACATTGCTCTTAGTATTTCGTTTCTGGCGTCACGAAGTTTGATGAAGGAGTTATCAGCGCGGCCAGTAAGGTCATCGTTGAGGAGTGACTCCTTGACGGCTTCCCAGCCGTTGACGATGACGGTGGGCTGGGAGCCCAGGAACAGCCAGACCACGTCACCGTAGGTGGAGGAGAGTCTCCACAGCTGTTTGTGAGGATTCTTTGCATCCATGTACGGTAGAAACCCAACCAGAGGAAGCCGAGATGGGCCTAGTAAAAAGAGTCACCAATGGCTGAGGATGGTAATACATTTCATTAAAACAAGTAACACTAACTAGATAAACAGATGCAATGTTTAGTTTCGCAATACAGTGGCTTCTCCCTCTTCTTATTCTCAGAAGAACTATTTTTTTACTTGATGTTAACCAGAAAAAATTTCACACAAACATTAAAAATTTTCTTATAAACACAAAATCTTTTATTCATATACAAGTAATCTTTTAGTTATAACAGTAATGTTTACTAATTTAGGTGTAGCGCGTACATAGTCATCCTAACCTAACTTAAACTTCTAATGTATTTAATATGAAGAAATTGAAAAAATTCTTAGTTCAACTTCATTCATAAGTAATTTGTAAATTTCATTAAGTCTCAGTAGATAACAGACTTTGATTATGGTCTATACAGGTTTGATACCAAAATTATGTGAGAGAGAGAGAGAGCAGCTAACAATATTGTCTTCCACAGTGTAAATGACCTTCTAAGTGGAAAGAGGCTAATGTAGTACCTGTTTACAAAAAGGAGAGCAGAGAGGAAATCAGCAACTACAGACCAGTGTTAATCCTGTCAGTCACTGGTATGATTCTTGAGAGAATAATCTCTCATTTCTTTGTGACCGTCAATATGTCTTCAGAAAAGGTTATTCTCCTGCTGATCTGCTGTTAAACCTCTCGGCTAAGTGGCACCAGTCACTGGATGAATCCAAAGTTAGATGTGTAGTAGCACTGGACATTGCTGGTGCTTTCAACCGAATATGACACCAAGGACTCTTGGCAAAACTGCAAGCACTATGCCTCCTCAGCGATTACCTTTAAGGTAGATCGCTAAGAGTAGTTCTCAACGAGACAGAGTCAACAGGACATCCTATTGGTGCAAGTGTTCCACAGGGCAGTGTACTTGGGCCATTGTTATGGAATGTCTACTTCAATGACCTTTTTTAATCTCATCCCAGAATCCCATGCATACCCAGGCGACTGTACTCTGACACTTATCCAAGAGAAGAAATGCTAGCTGCTCAAAGTTACATCAATCACCAGGTTACAACCATATCAACTTGGGGAAAACGATGGCAGGTCACATATGCTTCTGAGAAAATACAAATGATGATGATGGTCTCTAAGCACCATGATGGTGATGCTGGAGCAGAGGTAAGAATGAACGGGAGAGTGTTGGTACCCGGGAACGAAGCTGATATATTTGAGGTGAAATGTAACTCCAAACTAACAATGAAGAACGAGGCACAAGTACGCTCACACCTTGAATATGCTCTACTTTCTTGGATGGCCTGCCCTCCGTCTCATCTGCAACTTCTTGACGAAATAGAGAACAGAGCAAGATGGCTTATCTCTCGCCTGGATAGATCTGATATTTCAGCAGATTTGGGTGGCCTTACTGTTATGCACAATGCCAATATTGTCAATGTACCACACTTGGTTCCACTCCATCACTTCTGGAGCGGAGGTTCAGTCATTGGCCTCCACCACAGAAAAACAGATATTAATGCCAGCAAACAAAGCCCCGTCCCCCTACATACGAATAATACGACGACATTTACCTTTGCAAATATACAGGATCTAAAGCCATCAACAAACAAAATATCTGCTCACAGAGTCAAACGCAATGTTTGCGGTTTTCACAATGACCCACCTAAACGATCACTTTGAGAACGAAATATGGATCCCAGGTTATAACCAAGATTGTTCAACTGCCTCCCAGCATACATCAGGGGGATTACCAACAAGCCCCTGGCTGTCTTCAAGCAGGCACTGGACAGGCACCTCAAGTCGGTACCTGATCAGCCGGGCTGTGGTTCGTACGTTGGACTGCGTGCGGCCAGCAGTAACAGCCTGGTTGATCAGGCTCTGGTCCAACAGGAGGCCTGGTCACAGACCGGGCCGCGGGGGCGTTGACCCCTCGAATTCTCTCCAGGTAGACTCCAGATATTCAGATGCGACAGAGTAAACAGGCAACAAAGGGAGGTTGCCTGTATGTCACTGGGTCGCTCATTTGCTCGGAACTACTAAACACCTCAAATGATGTAGTTGAATTTTGGCAGTAAAGATCGAAAACCAAAACCTTGTCATTGTGGTTGTATAGTAGCCTCCGGATGAAACTTCCCAACAATTCCAGGAACAGCTTTCAAAACTGACCACTGCCTGGAAAATCTCCTGAGCGATTTCAACTTAAGACACCTAAAGAGAAAGAGTGTAGCAAATAATGTTGTAGCAGAGATAACCCCAGGGGGCAGCTCAGATAAAAATTCACACACACATGAGCTATTAAATCCCTGCAACAAATTCACTTTAAACCAGCAAATAATAGAGAAAACAAGACTGGAAAATACACTAGACCTCATCTTCACCAATTATGATGATCTGATACGGAATATAACAGCATCAAAGACACATAATAGAGGTACAGACACGTATGCACAGGGCTCCTGACCAGCAAAAGGTGACCATTTATGAAGGTGCCTTCACCAAATTCAACTTCAATAACAAAAACATATAGTGGGATCAAGCCAACCTTGTCCTAAATGAAACAAGCTGGGAAGATATCCTAAACAGCAAGGATCCGAACCTTTACCTAGAAAGAATTAACTCTGTGGCACTTGAGGTAAGCATAAGGCACATTACTTTAAGAAAAAGGAAGATGTAAACTAGAAAGAGACTCTCCCTATACAGATAAAGACGAAGAATCTCAGAGCTGCTAAAAGGGGCCAGTATATCTGAAATACGAAGGGAGGCCCTGGTCAGAAAAATAGCAAATATCGAACTTAAGCTTAAGGAATCATACAGGAGGCAAGAAACTCAGGAAGAACTTAAAGCCATCAATGAAATTGAAAAAAATATATATTTCTTTTCTTATGCCATATGTCAGCAAAGAAATGAGTGAGATACTAAAGTCCCAATATTACTCAGTGTTTAGTAAGCCGTTAACTGGTCTAAAAGTAGAAAATCTAAACGAATGTTTTATGGCTGAGACTGAAAATTTGGTCAATTCAAAAATCTCTTATATTATCCCAACACCACAAGACTTCGGAAAAAAATAAATGACATGTCCATGCATTCGGCACCAGGCCTCGACTCATGGAACTCTGTGTTCATCAGTAACTGCAATGAACCCCTTTCACGTACCTTCAGCATTCTATGGAGAGGGAGCATGGACACAGGGGTCATCCCACAATTACTAAAAACAACAGACATAGCCCTCCTCCATAAAGGTGGCAGTAAAGCAACTGCAAAGAAATACTGTCCTGTACAACTAGCGTCCTATACCATAAAAATCTTTGAAAGGGTTCTAAGAAGCAAGATCGACACCCACCTAGATATCCATCAGTTACATAACCCAGAGCAACATGGGTTTAGAGAAGGCCGCTCCTGCCTGTCCCAACTACTGGACCACTCTTACAAGGTCTTAGATGCACTGGAAGACAAACAAAATGCAGATGTAATATTCACAGACTGCGAAAGCCTTCGACAAGTGCGACCATGGTGTAATAGTGCACAATATGTGTAATAAAGGAATAACAGAAAAAGTTGGTAGATGGAGCGATAACTTCCTAACAAATAGAACACAAAGGGTAATAGTAAACAGAGTAAAGTCTGAGGCAGCTACAATGAAAAGTTCTGTTCCACAAGGCACAGTACTCACCCCCGTCCTGTGCCTTATCCTCATATCTGACAGAGATGTAAGCCACAGCACCGTGTCTTCCTCTGCGGATGACACCCAAATTTGCATGACAGTGTCATCAATCGATGACAGTGCAAGACTCCAGGCGGACATCAACCAAATCTTTACATGGGTCGCGGAAAACAATATGGAGTGCAATGAAGAGAAATTTCAATTATTCCGATATGGAAAATTCAAGGAAATTAAAAGTGTATTGGAGTATAAAACAAATTTCAATCACACAATAGAGCGAAAAACTAAAGAGAAGGACCTGGGAGTGATAATATCAGAGGATCTCACTTTCAAAGATCACAGCAATGTATCTACCATATCTGCTAGGAAAATGATAGGATGGATGAGAACCTTCAAAACTAGGGATGCCAAGCCTATGATTCTCTTCAAATCACTTGCTCTCTCTAGGCTGGAATATTGCTGCACACTAACGGTCCTTTTCAAAGCAGGCGAAACTGCAGACCTGGAGAATGTACAGAGAACTTTCATGGCACGAATAAGTACGAATAAGTACTTGATAATATGCACCTAGAAAGTCCTAGAGGGACTAGTCCCAAATTTCCACACGAAAATCACTCCCTACGAAAGCAAAAGACTGACCAGAAGATGCAACATCCCTTCAATGAAAAGCAGGGGCGCCACGAGTATACTAAGAGACAACACAGTAAGTGTCAGGGGTCCAAGACTGTTTAACTGCCTCTCAACATACATAAGGGGGTTTACAAATAGACCCCTGGCTGTCTTCAAGAAGGCGCTGAACTGTGGTTCCTACGTCGGTTTGCGTGCGGCTAACAGAAACAGCCTGGTTGATCAGGCTCTGATCCACCACGAGGCCTGGTCACGGGCCACGGGGGCGTTGATATCCAAAACCTTCTACAGGTATATTCCGAGGACAACGAGAAGTGAGCTTCTACACAAGACGGGCAGCAAGCAGCAACTTCACTCTGACTGTATCCTTCTCCAGAACATCGCATCATCTGAGATCATTTATTCCTATGGTGACTCGTGTCTGGAACATGTTAATACAGGAAAATGACATCAACGAAATAAAGTCAGTTGTCCAAATGAAATCGCTGGCCTATAGATAGCTGCATCTTAATCCGGTTCCCTATTTATGTATCTAAAATGAGATGATGTAGGTAACAGCTCTTAGCTTGTAAAACCCTGTGTAACAGAGAGAGAGAGAGACTGAGGGAGAGAGAGAGACAGAGCATTCATTTTCATACACACGGTAACGAATAAACAAGACGATTAGTCGCCACCACTTAACACCGTACAGAGATTTTTATTTTGTTTACACATCAATTTTATGTATACGCTCTCTAATTACTTGACTAGCTATAATGTGTGACTTCTCCGAGTCACACTCCACCACTGTGTCAGAAAGAATGATAAAGTATATTATTTTAGAACAATGACAGGCGCCCGTCAAGGTCATATACTCACAACCCCTCAGTCAACCTCTGTCTGAGAGCTTGTTATGAGAGGAAGTTCTCTCACCCCATCCCCTCATGTCCAGTTTTTGTCATGACCCTGCACCTCCCTCCTTCCGATCCCGCCCCTGCGTCACCGCCTCCCACAAGCCCCACACTTCTTTCCCGGAAACGGTTAGTAGTTCTTGTTACTCATGCCCATAAACACAGGGAAAGAGGAGGAGAAACGACCCTTGTTCACGTCGCCTATGAGACGTGAACAAGGGTCGCGACGTGATATACATCCAAAGTCATTTCGTGACTATCAGCATAAAAACAGACAGGATTGCAGTCACAATGGTTATGTCTTTTAGATATTAGAGGTAGACCATCTTCCACTCAAGGGAGGGGTAGAAGGTATTTAGCTGGTGGAATAAATTCCACAGCGATTAGTGGAAGGAAGTTGAGCATAAGACGTTTTATGAAGACGGAGGAGCGTCACGTAGTTAGCAGAAATACGTTTTTCAATCTGAGGGCAATTAGGAAGTTGAACTATTAAAAGAAATGGAGCACAGGTCTGATTCCTTAAAACAAGAGCTCATTTAACTCCTTGAGGGGTTAAATTGATGTAGAAACAAGTATCTACAAGTAATTATATTGTCCAGTTATATGAAGTACTAACCATAGGAAGCAAGTGTAACTAACATAAGGTACTGACCAGAGAAAGCAGGTGTAACTAACATAAGGTACTGACCATAGGAAGCAAGTGTAACTAACATAAGGTACTGACCAGAGGAAACAGGTGTAACTAACATAAGGTACTGACCAGAAGAAGCAGGTGTAACTAACATAAGGTACTGACAAGACGAAGCAGGTGTAACTAACATAAGGTACTGACAAGACGAAGCAGGTGTAACTAACATAAGGTACTGACAAGACGAAGCAGGTGTAACTAACATAAGGTACTGATCAGAGGAAGCAGGTGTAACTAACATAAGGTACTGACCAGAGGAAGCAGGTGTAACTAACATAAGGTACTGACCAGAGGAAGCAGGTGTAACTAACATAAGGTACTGACCAGAGGAAGCAGGTGTAACTAACATAAGGTACTGACCAGAGGAAGCAGGTGTAACTAACATAAGGTACTGACCAGAAGAAGCAGGTGTAACTAACATAAGGTACTGATCAGAGGAAGCAGGTGTAACTAACATAAGGTACTGACCAGAGGAAGCAGGTGTAACTAACATAAGGTACTGACCAGAGGAAGCAGGTGTAACTAACATAAGGTACTGACCAGAGGAAGCAGGTGTAACTAACATAAGGTACTGACCAGAGGAAGCAGGTGTAACTAACATAAGGTACTGACCAGAGGAAGCAGGTGTAACTTACATAAGGTACTGACAAGACGAAGCAGGTGTAACTAACATAAGGTACTGACCAGAAGAAGCAGGTGTAACTAACATAAGGTACTGACCAGAAGAAGCAGGTGTAACTAACATAAGGTACTGATCAGAGGAAGCAGGTGTAACTAACATAAGGTACTGACCAGAGGAAGCAGGTGTAACTAACATAAGGTACTGACCAGACGAAGCATTTGTAACTAACATAAGGTACTGACCAGAAGAAGCAGGTGTAACTAACGTAAGGTACTGACCAGACGAAGCATTTGTAACTAACATAAGGTACTGACCAGAAGAAGCAGGTGTAACTAACGTAAGGTACTGACCAGACGAAGCAGGTGTAACTAACATAAGGTACTGACCAGACGAAGCAGGTGTAACTAACATAAGGTACTGACCAGAAAAAGCAGGTGTAACTAACATAAGGTACTGATCAGAGGAAGCAGGTGTAACTAACATAAGGTACTGACCAGAGGAAGCAGGTGTCATGAACAATGAGACACTCACCTTGGGCAGTAGGTGTCACTAACAATGAGGCACTCACTTTGGGCAGTAGATGTCACTAACAATGAGACACTTACCTGGAGGGAAGCCTCGAGGTTTGCGGGAGGCCAGGTAGAGGAACCAGAGCAACAGAACCACCACCACCAATACCAACATCTTCAACACTTCTCGATCTTCTGCACCTCGCTACTGAAAAATTAAACAAAAAAAATACATGGTATTTGTTTGCTTTCTGAGATTTCAGTTACTTGGCTTATAGATCAGTTTATTTTGAGATATTTTTTGGTCAAATGCGACCTCTGGGAAGGAATTGTACGTTGTTCTTGCGACCGTACACTGGAAATATTGAAAAGGATTTTGTTAGACAACTTGCACACGGTGGTATGATATGTTCTAACCTTGTAAGGTGCATAAATATGACTAGAAAATTATTCGTCTTAACACGGAACTCATGGTAAAAAAAATATAAGGAAAGAATATTCCGCCATTCTGCGCCTTTCACACGACTGACAGACAAGCAACACATCATTAAACAGTGAGAAATGCCGGGAGCAAGGGGCTAGTAACCCCATCTCCTGTATATATTACTAAATGTAAAAGGAGAAACTTTCGTTTTTCCTTTTGGGCCACCCCGCCTCGGTGGGAAACCGCCGACGTGTTAAAAGAAAGAAAGATTATAATTATTATTTTTATATAGTATTTAAGTAATATTTATATTTATAATACATTATTATTTGCATCATGGGTCATACAGCTCATGGGGAATGGGAGGCAAGCAAATTTGATTAGGGTAACATGGAAACTCAATTATTTGATTCACGAGGCCTTCGTCAGCATTTAGGCACTCGCGTCTCCTCGTCCTTGAAGTTGGTGAGTAATTCACATTCCTAAACTTTATCTATAATAACACTTGGCGTGATTAGGGTGAAGATAAATATTGAAAGACGACGTTGACGAAGGCAGTTACTAATTAATTTGCTCTGCTAACGCTAGTAAATGTTTGTGTAGAGAAATATGGTAGTGTGCACCATGAATTGACGAAGTCCATGGTGGACGAAACGTCTTCACAATAAAGCGCCATAACCCGCATTGTGTCATATTTACATACAGTGTAGAAGCTTACCTGGGATGAAGTAATCGACGTAGAACAAGACAAGTATGAGGAGTCAGGTAGCGAGGTTACTGTCGACCAGAACTGTCTGCAGCGGTGTGTGCTGGCAACAACACCGTCCCTCTCCTCTGCTGTCAGTTGCCAACTTTCTCTGTCTGATTGCTAGCCATACTCTCGACACTGGATATCTACCTGGAGTCTACCTGGAGAGAATTCCAGGGGTCAACGCCCCCGCGGCCCGGTCTGTGACCAGGCCTCCTGTTGGACCAGAGCCTGATCAACCAGGCTCTGTGTGTGCCTCTCAGTGTATGTACACTTGAGCTTATCTTAATTCTTATTTTAGGGATTAAAGTATTTTGACTGGTTGTGAATAAGTATCATGCAGATTTAATAACCCTTTGTGTAGTAGTAGACAGAAGGTATGTGAGAGCCTTAACACCAACGTAACACGCTGTTCGCAATACATGCTCATGTAGCTATGCACTGTACGACTGCAGAATATACACACAACAGCAAGGCTGTTACGCAATAGCGAAGCGACTGCGAAGCTGACACGCAATTCACGAAAGCGATGGCAAGCTTACGCAAAGCGTAACAAAACCACCAAATCCTACAAGAATCACGCAACCAGCAGAGCTAAGTGTTTTACTGTGATCTGAGTGCATACGGTGGTGTGGGTGCCTGTGAGCCAATTTCATTCTACTCCTCGTACCGTGTACTAGCCTCAACGAGGCTCAGAGGCACCCACATCACCGTATGTCCTCAGATCACTGTAAAACACCAAACTCTGCTGGGTGCGTGATGTATGTCGGATTTGGTGGTCCTGTGGGTTAGAGCATCATGTGTTTAGTTTTATATATATCTATATATATATATATATATATATATATATATATATATATATATATATATATATATATATATATATATATATATATATATATATTATTATTAACACACCGGCCGATTCCCACCAAGGCAGAGTGGCGAAAAGAAAACTTTCGTCATCATTCACTCCATCACTGTCTTGCCAGAGGGTGCTTTACACTACAGTTATAAAACTGCAACATTAACACATTTATATATATATATATATATATATATATAATACTGAAAAGAAAAAGAAGAAAACCATCAAAGTGGGATGTTTGAATGTGCGTGGATGTTGTGTGAATGATAAGAAAGAGATAATTGTGGTTGTTATGAATGAGAAGAAGCTGGATGTCCTGGCCTTAAGTGAAACAAAGCTAAAGGTGGTAGGAGATTTTCAGTGGGATTAGGTCAGGAGTTTCAAACAGAGTTAGAGATAAAGAAGGAGTAGTAATAATGTTGAAGGATAAGTTATGGCAGGAAAATAGGGAATATAAATGTATCAATTCAAGGATCATGTGATGTAAAATAAGGGTTGGATGTGAAAAGTGGGTAATAGTAAATGTTTATGCACCTGGAGAAGAGAGAAGTGTAGAGGAGAGAGAGATATTTTGAGAAATGTTGAGTGAGTGCATGGGGAGTTTTGAACCAAATGAGAGAGTACTTGTGGTTGGGGATCTTAATGCTAAAGTGGGTAAAAATGTTGTGGAGGGAGTAGTAGTTAAATTTGGGGTGCCAGGGGTAAATGAAAATGAGGAGCCTTTAATTGAACTATGTTTAGAAAGAGGTTTGGTAATAAGTAATACATATTTTATGGAAAAGAGGATAAATAAGTATACAAGGTATGATATAGCACATAATGAAAGTAGTTTGTTAGGTTATGTATTGGCGGATAAAAGGTTGATGGGTAGGCTTCAGGATGTACATGTTTATAGAGGGGCAATGGATAAATTGGATCATTTTTTAGTTGTAGCTACAGTTAGAGTAAGAGGTATATGGGACATAAGGAAAATGGCAACAGCAAGTAAGAGAGAGGTGAAGATTTATAAACTAAAGGAGGAGGAAGTTAGGGTGAGATATAAGCAACTATTGGCAGAAAGGTGGGATAGTGCAAGTAGGAGTAGTGGGGGGTTGAAGAGAGTTGGGATAGTTTTAAAAATGCAGTATTAGAATGTGGGGCAGAAGTTTGTGGCTATAGGAGGGTGGGTGCAGGAGGAAAGAGGAGTGATTAGTGGAATGATGAAGTAAAGGGTGTGATAAAAAGAGAAAAAGATAGCTTATTAGAGTTTTTTACAAAACAGAGGTGTTGTAAGAAGAGCAGAGTATATGGAGAGTAAAAGAAAAGTGAAGAGAGTGGTGAGAGAGTGCAAAAGGAGAGCAGATGAAAGAGTGGGAGAGGCACTGTCAAGAAATTTTGCTGAAAATAAGAAAAAGTTTTGGAGTGAGATAAACAAGGTAAGAAAGCCTAGGGAACGAATGGATTTGTCAGTTAAAAACAGAGTAGGGGAGTTAGTAGATGGGGAGCTGGAAGTATTGGGTAGATGGCGGGAATATTTTGAGGAACTTTTAAATGTCAATGAGGAAAGGTAGGCGGTAATTTCATGCACTGGTCAGGGAGGTATAACATCTTTTAGGAGTGAAGAAGAGCAGGATGTGAGTGTGGGGGAGGTGCGTGAGACATTACGTAGAATGAAAGGGAGTAAAGCAGCAGGAACTGATAGGATCATGACAGAAATGTTAAAAGCAGCGGGAGATATTGTGTTGGAGTGGTTGGTATCTTTGTTTAATAAATGTATAAAAGAGAGGAAGGTACCTAAGGATTGGCAGAGAGCATGTATAGTTCCTTTATATAAATCTGTAGGGAATGGAAGGAGGGGTAGGAGTCATTCTAGTAAAGGTTGGAGGGAGGGGGTAAAGGAGGTTTTGTGGGCGAAGGGCTTGGATTTCCAGCAAGCATGTGTGAGCGTGTTAGATAGGAGTGAATGGAGACGAATGGTTTTTGGTTCCTGACGAGCTGTTGGAATGTGAGAAGGGTAATATTTAGTGAAGGGATTCAGGGAAACCGGTTATTATAGATTCAGCCGGACTTGAGTCCTGGAAATGGGAAGTACAATGCCTGCACTTTAAAGAAGAGGTCTGGGATATTGACAGTTTGGAGGGACTATTCTAAACTGTCGTATCTGAGCGCCTCTGCAAAGACAGTGATTATGAATGAGTGAGGTGAAAGTGTTGAATGATGATGAAAGTATTTTCTTTTTGGGGATTTTCTTTCTTTTTGGGTCACCCTGCCTCGGTGGGAGACGGCCGACTTGTTCAAACAAATAATAAGTACAAACATGAATACATTGATTCAATTTATTAAAACTTATGAATCTCCTCAATCTTCTCTGAAGCTGGACATGAGGAACGTATGCAGCAATCATTTCCCTCTCTGGATGGCCAGGCTGAGGTGCTGGAACATGAAATGGCCGCCTTTGGGTCTCTTGTGATGTCAATGAGTCTGGAACCTGGTTCTTTGAGGAAACGTGTGGCATTCTTTCCTATGGTTTCAAGGTCTCTGATCCCACAGGGACAATTTGATACTGATATTGCACCCGGTGATCCTCCACACCTTCCTGTTGCCCGACACTGTGGAGGATGTAGGTGTCAGCCAACGTTGACACGCAAGTGTAGTCCAAAGCTAAAACCTTGTCATTCTTCCAAGGATAGATTGTGATCCCATCAGGGCGGTTTACATAATTGTGAGTATAACAAAAAAAGGCACAATACCGTGACTGGAACAATACACACACAACCCGCACATAGTGTGACTGTAAATGGTCCAAGTCGGACCGAAACGTCGTCGTAAGCTCCTCTCTTCTATGTGCGGGTTGTGTGTGAATTGTGAGTATTGTTGGATGCTAGGGATTGGGGTTCTCTCTCAGCTAGGCACCCTGCTGTAGCAAGACTCCTCTTTATGATGTCATTGACTTCATTGTGTCTTGCTTGCCAGCTCTTGGTTTTGGAGCAGTTTAGACCATGTAGGCCATATTGGTCTGCTTGTGCATCACCGCAAATACATGTATATTCCGTGTGGATTGGGGCAGCGAGGCAGAGAGCCACTGTAATACGGAGAGTCTGTGGGTCGAGGCGTCTTCCCATTGCCGAAATGGGAACTATTTGGAGGAAGTCCACAAAGTGATGTGCATTCACAGCTAGGAGATGGGCAGTATCTTGCCAGATGTTGCAGCCTTGAGCATATTTAAAATATAGTTAAGTTTTGTGCTTTTGTACTATTCAGTTTTGTACTTTTGTACTGTTTAGTTTTGTACTCTTGTACTATTCAGTTTTTTACTTTTCTACTCTTCATTTTTGTACATTTTTACAGTTCAGTTTTGGCATGCACCTTTTCAGCGAAGGGATCATCCCACCTGGACTGTATGTAGGCTAGTGCTGTACTAGTTTTGGGTGCTGCAGCAGTGAGTCTCCCACTCAGCGATGGCACTGTTGTAGCTGGGATCCTGTATTCCTGCTAAGTCACCCAGGTTGTCCGCCGAGACTTTCTTGTATTAGCTCGTCTGATGCTATGGAAGAGGATAAGAAAGCTGTTAGGGTAATCTGGAAGGATTAGCGTACTCCCAACCTACCCGGCCAGACTGGAAGTGAGGCTTGCAACCACTGTCCATCTTCCAGAGAAAGGTTCAATACACTCGCTAGCATGGTCTTTAATAGAGTCATATTACTTGAATTTCGGACTGCAGAAGCCTGGGAACATCTCAGGAAGTAGGTAAGTTTTGGGAGGAAGAGGTGAGTAGGTAGAAGGCAACGTGTGTATCAATGTCTTTCATTATACCTTCCATCGTCCTGAGGTCTGAGATTTTTTCTAGAATGAGATCAATAGCATTGGACCCAAGAGGAGCGCTAGGTCATTACTACAGTATCAGTGCTTGTGGGCTGGCTGTCTACCAATGCTTTAATACTCACTTGGCACTGGTCTGCCTGGGGCACTTAGCGTCTCCTGCCTCCCTACTTCATTCGAGCTGAAACGTTCTTTTGAGAGAATCTACTTGGACTTCCTACTCATTTATGCATCATTGGAAGCTCCTAATGATGCGTTGATTGCAACACGAAAGACATAGAGCTGCAGAACAAGTTTTATTGTTCCAACGTATCGCTCTGTGTAGAGATAATAAAGTTCTTCAAAGCGAAATTCGTTGTGACAGTAAAAGCTTGATCTACACGTTTTTTTCCTTACACACACACACACACACAAAAGCTATGACTCGACCCCAGCAACCACAACTAAGTGAGTACAACTAGGTGAGTACACATACACACACAGTAGCGGCCAGTGAAGAGCCGGGGCCAGGAGCTATGACTCGACCCCAGCAACCACAACTAGGTGAGTACACACACACACACAGTAGCGGCCAGTGAAGAGGCGGGGCCAGGAGCTATGACTCGACCCCAGCAACCACAACTAAGTGAGTACAACTAGGTGAGTACACACACACACACAGTAGCGGCCAGTGAAGAGGCGGGGCCAGGAGCTATGACTCGACCCCAGCAACCACAACTAAGTGAGTACAACTAGGTGAGTACACACACACACACATACACATGAACTTGCAAAATGCCCATATAATTAATACCAAACTAAAGTATAAGCAGACGCTCATGTAACTTACATGCTGGACGGAACAAACTTTGCTAAAATAAATAGTGAAACTGTTGACACCTTACATTTCCGGAACGAAACAACTCGTTGAGAATATTGACGAGGTAAAGAAGCCTTCCGTCCTTCCTGCTGAACCTGGTGCCTCCCATCAGCGCCCACAGGATGTTGATGGCTGATACACCCACCATGCCCTGACAGTCACACGTAAATACGTATTAGTGCTTAAGTTTGCAAGCGAATAAAGAATGTTTGCTTACATGTGTAAGGCTGTTAGTGCTGGCCACACGAAAACCCACGTACGAACCACAGCCCGATTAATCAGGTACTGACTTTAGGTGCCTATACAGCGCCTTCTTGAAGAACGACAGGGGTCTATTTGTAAACCCCCTTATCTATGCTGGGAAGCAGTGGAATAGTCATGGGCCCCTGACACTTATTGTGTTGTCTCTTAGTGTACTCGTGGTCCCCCTGTTTCTCAATGAGGGAATGCTTCATCTTCTGCCGAGTCTTTTGCTATCGCAGGGAGTGATTTTCGTGTGCAAGTTTGGTACTAATCCCTCTAAAATTTTCCAAGTGTATATTATCATGTATCATTCTCGCCTGCGTTACAGAGAATACAAATCAGGGGACTTCAACCGTTCCCAGTAATTTAGGTGCTTTATCGAACTTATGAGTAATGTCAGTTATTCTGCGTAAATATTGGTACAGAGTTAAAAAATAACTTATTACTCTTGGTGACGAGAGAGATTTTCCAATCAGTTCAACATCGTGTTCCAGTGTGTCTTAGTAATATTAACTTTTCCTACTGACACCAGAATGCAGATGCTCAACACAAAATTATGTAAAGTTTATTAAAGTAAATTCAGTCGTGTCTGTAATTCAAGCAACTGTACACAACTTGCTTCTCCCTCCGCTAGACTAATTGACTAATAAATTCCTGACCAAAAAAAAACTGTCATTTGTTTTTTTGGCTATATATTGTCTCTTGAACGAAGTACTCTTAATCATGAAGGATTATTTTCATCTATGTGCCAGGCCCAGGGAGCAAGTATTTCATTGTTAATGGATTGATTTATGTTGATGCAAGACAGAGAATGATAACGGCCATTTTCGTAGATTGTTTTTGTTTAGTCTGTAGGTGCTTGTCTCTCGCATCATTATTATTGTATTTATTGGGAAACTTTAAACCTGTATCACTCATACAGTTCCTTGCCTCGCCCAGCACATTGTCAAAAGCTCTAATCTTTAAGAACACAATTGATTTATGTGACCTTGGCCGACACCACGTCTCCCATTGCGTGTACCTTATTTATATTTGGCTTAACTGTTAATACTTCGGCGTATCATCGTCCCCGCGGCCCAGCCTCACACCAGAACTGTGGAGAAAATTCTCCAAAGGAGGGGGGGTATGCGCCCTTACTACCCTTGTTAAGGGCCCTCACCCTTTCCTCCCTTAGGAAGGGGCCAGACGAGGCGAGTCTGGGTGCATAAACAAAATAACACCTTCCAGATGTACTGACCACAGTGTGTCACGTGCTGTCTGACCAAGTAGCAACGAGTGTATGTGACTTAATAGACATTTGAGATAAATGTAACTCTTTGCCGTAACAGGAAGATTACAGTAAACTGTTGTATTAGTTTCTACACTTGAACATTGCAATCATGTGTTCCAAGGCTCTAAATATTTAGAGAACACAAACATTTTAATTGCCACTTGTAGCAACATGTAGCAATTGTTGAAATTGTGCTGACCACAGCACCACGAGGCACCTCGTGGCTGCACGAGGCTGCACGAGGCAGCACAAGGCAGCACGAGAGGTCAGATTGAATTTGCCCACCGAAAGGACGGGAGCTACGGCGCGGTGTATAAACCGGACAAAGACATTAGTCGTACGCATCCGTTATTCTAATTTAATCTCCACTAACGTCGAGAAATCAGATAAGAACTCTGTTCCAGCGCGTTTAGTGAATAACTTCGCGGTATATTCAGAAGTGTGCGCAGCTTCAATTTACTGCAAGACAAACGTAGAGACAATCGCAAGTGAATTCCATCGAAACAAGACGGTGACTTCAGCGGCATTCTACAATCAAGACAGCATTTCCGCCGTATATGGTGGAGCCAACACCATCGCTCAAAGTTACACGAGCAAGGTATGTTTGTGTTCTTGTCAAACAGGGGACTGCGCAGTTCTTGTAGTCAAGAACATCAAAATTTACCTATTGACGGCGGTTATGCGTGGACTTTTAAGTTCAAACACGTGAGTGTAAATTCAGTCTGGAGTTAATGACTGAAGATATGAACATACGCTCCTTTAGGGGCAATAATTATACTCACTTGATGTTTACCTTACAGCCCTGTGGAGAATGAGGCCATAGATGGATCCCCTGAGAAGGTGTTGGGGATGGCTGCGACATCTTGGATTCATCAATAAGCTAAGTAGCAAGCATAGTTCATTTTTATCGTAGGAGCTCATTCCTCCACAAGAACTCTTCGTCTGCACAAGAAATATGAAAGAATTAAGGAACACACAAGAAAAATAAAATTAGTTTTTGCTCAATATAAGTCGTTGTTCCTAAAAAATATGTATCGTCTAATATGTTTATAAGACAATAAAAAGAAAATCAATTCTGCCACAAATCAAAACGTTTAACATGCCTCAGTTTCATTATTCATATGACAAGATAGTTGCTCCCTGAGTATTTGATATCTAGCAATCTATATTCCTTGCCAATTTTCATTCCTGGCTAAAATCAATTCGAAAGTTTGCATGGAAGATAATGTAGAGCAGTGTAAAATTCACCTCACCAGAGCATGAGAAACTATTGGATAATCTAACACTGAGATATTTTAATACGATCGAGATATAAATTTGTGTAAACTTTTGAGTACACACACCGTACTTGTTTGTTGCTCTCTAAATGTGTTAAACGTAAAGATAACAGTACGTAATTATAAATAATCTTAGGTAGCAATCTTAGTAATGTCTACGGTATTTAATTACCTGGAGTGAGATGCTGCCTTTGGTCTCCTTGATCTCCTTGATAAGTTCGTTGGCTTCCTCTTGGATAACTTCCAAATCCATAAATGCCACAAAAACCTCTTTACTCTTATCCAAATACTGTTCACCTATATGTTTCACTGTAAACACTTGGTCTACACACCCATACCTTTCCTAAAGCCCCCTTGTTCATCTGCTATCCTGCTATCCTAATTCTTTCAATAATAACTCTACCATACACTTTACCAGGTACACTCAACAGACTTATTCCCCTATAATTTTTGCACTCTCTTTTGTCCCCTTTGCCTTTATACAAAGGAAAAATACACGCTCTCTGCCAATTTCTAGGTACCTTACCCTCTTCCATACATTTATTAAATAATAGCACCAACAACTCCAAAACTATATCCCCACCTGCTTTTAACATTTCTATCTTTATCCCATCAATCCCAGCTGCCTTACCCCCTTTCATTCTACCCACTGCCTCACGAACTTCCCCCACACTCACAACTGGCTCTTCCACACTCCTACAAGATGTTATTCCTCCTTGCCCTATACACGAAATCACAGCTTCCCTATCTTCATCAACATTTAACAACTCCTCAAAATATTCCCTCCATCTTCCCGATAACTCTAACTCTCCATTTAATAACTCTCCTCTCCTATTTTTAACTGTCAAATCCATTTGTTCCCTAGGCTTCCTCAACTTATTAATCTCACTCCAAAACTTTTTCTTATTTTCAAAAACATTTGTTGATAACATTTCACCCACTCTCTCAATTGCTCTCTTTTTACATTGCTTCACCACTATCTTAACCTCTCTTTTTCTCTCCATATACTCTTCCCTCCTTGCATCACTTCTACTTTGTAAAAACCTCTCATATGCTTACTTTTCTCCCTTTTCATTCCACCAATCGCTCTTCTTCCCTCCCGCACCCACTTTCCAGTAACCACAAACTTCTGCTGAACACTCTAACACTACATTTTTAAATCTACCCCATACATTTTCGACCCCCATTGCCTACTCTCACTAGCCCATCTATCCTCCAATAGTTGTTTATATCTTACCGTAACTGCCTCCTCTTTTAGTTTATAAACCTTCACCTCTCTCTTACTTACTGCTTCTATTTTCCTTGTATCCTACCTGTCTTTTACTCTCACAGTAGCTATAACTAAAAAGTGATCTGATATATCTGTGGCCCCTCTATAAACATGTACATCCTGAAGTCTACTCAACAGTCTTTTATCTACCAATACGTAGTCCAACAAACTACAGTCATTACGCCCTTATCATATCTTATATACTTATTTATCCTCTTTTTCTTAAAATATGTATTATGTATAACTAAACCCCTTTCTATATAAAGTTCAATCAAAGGGCTCCCATTATCATTTACACCTGGCACCCCAAACTTACCTACCACACCCTCTCTACATGTTTCTCCTACTTTAGCATTTAGGTCCCCTACCACAATTACTCTCTCACTTGGTTCAAAAGTTTCTATACATTCCTATAAATTCCTATACATATCCTATACATATCTTGTAGATATCCCTCAGTATTGTGGGTAAAACTGCAGCTGCTGTAGACGGGTGTATCGCCCCCTTCACCACTTCTAAACAGACAGTGTTTACACGTCTTCTTCCAGCTGCCGCCATGTTGGTGAAAATGTTGATATCTCAAGCCACCACCAGGAGGCAGTGCACCAACGTCCGTCCAGTATGAGCGCTGGACAGAGAATGATTTTAGATTTTGCCACCGAAGTGGCTAGTTTATTGTGCACCCCATATCCATCCTGTGGACGGTAGCGCAAGAGCATATGGATACACAAAAGGCCTAGGAACTAGGCCCCAAAAGGGTTAACAATTGTACATATGGATTTATATCTACAGTTCACTTATCTGTTACAAGCAAATTTAGGTAATTTGCTTAGTATATCTGGTATCTTATTTTCATTACAAAGATATTTTGACATGTCACATAGATTATTATACTGTTTATCTCTGTATTCCTCAATAACTGGACAATTAAGCATATAGTGTTCAAGACAGTGACCATATGCCTGATCACATTTAGCTTGATCATCATCTGTGTGTCTCCCAAACTGACAGAAGTACTTTTAGTCAAGCCTAAGGGAGAGAAGAGAATCTGGAAATGCTACAAAGTTAACAATTTTGAAATACAGAATCGTTTTCCATAGATAATACTTGCTTAAGGATTTCTCTTTTATGCCTAAACTAAAAAAAAAAAAATTACCAAAACTATATAAGACATCATTCCCTAAAATTACAGATATCTTGTGTTTCTTATGAATTGTATTAAATAAATTAAGTAAGTTGAAGCCAACCAGAAGCTCTGGCTCGAATACAGTTCCAGTTAAATTTCTAAACAAGTCTCCGAACTGAAATTCCTATTAGCTTACATAAATATACCTGCCACCTCCAGCATCATGATGTACCTGCTTAAGTCACCTTCAAGAAAAATAGCTGATTAGAAGTCAGTAACTATAGACCTGTTATTGCGACCCCAGAATGGGCCACAATGTACATATATAAATTTGATGTATATTTCCTTTTCTTATAATTTTATATTGCTGATATTTTCGATAATAGCTAAATCGTTAATATCTTGCTTTATATTATTATTATTTGACTTAGCTATTTTATTAGGTAGGATGTAACATTACATATTGTGCTCAAGTGTGTTGTAGCTGCCCTGGTGTTGACACTGCTTGTTATACTGGCAGCTTCTTGTTGGGCAGTCTCACCCTTCCTCGCTCTCTGTGCTGCTGACTCTCGAGGAGACAACACTTCGCTCTTGTCTCTGCTTGTTTCCTCGTCATTTAGACTCTGTTTGGTAGAGTATGTATTCGCTGGTGAGACGAAACATACTTCTCTGGACTCTGTGTAACTCTGTTCACAGAGAATAGACTAGACTTAGTGATTTTCGACGTTTTACTGGGTTGTGTGTCACAGTGACACTCTAACTCAGGTCTCTAGCTATAGCTCTTGACCTAATTCGCTAAGGCATCTGTGCACCGTCACAGTCGGGGATTTCTATGCTGAACCTAGATTCAGTAGCGCTGTATAACCCCTGTGGTTTAGCGCTTCTATTTGATTATAATAATAACCTAGATTCAGTAATAAGGGAGTTTTGTGTCTATTTTGGAGGATCTGCTGATGATCTCCTAATATAATAAATAATGAAAATGATAGCTATAGGAATGCAGTTAGAAGCCTGAGTAGATCTATAACCCACTATGATAACATGAACGTAGATAACTATGTTTATGGAGCAACTTGCAATGTGAACAGACTGAGTGATGTTGTAGTGGCCAGGCTTAGGCTTGGCTACAAGTACTTCTGGCAGTTTGGGAGACACAGATGATGATCAAACTAAATGCAAATTATGTGATCAGGCATATGGTCACTGTCTTGAACACTATGTGCTTAATTGTCCACTTATTGAGGAATATAGAGATAGACAGTATAATAACCTATGTAACATGTCAAGATATCTTATTAGTGAAGGTATGATACCACTTATACTAAGCAAATTTCCTAAATTTGCTTGTAACAGATAAGTAAACTGTAGATATAAATCCAAATTAATTTCCATGAACGTGCCTATCTGTGCTCATGATAATGCGAGCACAGATGGGCATGTTTGTGGAGCAACTTGCAATGTGAACAGACTGACTGATGTTGTAGTGGCCAGGATTAGGCTTGGCTACAGGTACTTCTGACAGTTTGGGAGACACAGATGATGATCAAACTAAATGCAAATTATGTGATCAGGCATATGGTCACTGTCTTGAACACTATGTGCTTAATATTGCACTTATTGAGGAATATAGAGATAGACAGTATAATAACCTATGTGACATGTCTAGATGTCTTATTAATGAAATAAGATACCAATTGAACTAAGCAAATTTCCTAAATTTGCTTGTAACAGATAATTGAAATGTAGATATAAACCCAAATGTACAATTGTTAACCCCTTTGGGGCCTAGTGCCTAGGCCTTTTGTGTATCAATATGCTCTTGTGCTACCGTCCACAGGATGGATATGGGGTGCACAACAAACTAGCCACTTCGGTGGCAAAATCTAAAAAATCTAATCTACTGATGATCCCCAGTTAGGGTCGATTTTCTATCTCCTTGTTCCTGACGCTGTGTTGCTGTTGCTTGTTATATTTCTGTTCTGCGAATTGGTCATTTTACTGTTCAATCAAGCTGTTCTGATTGTCAGTTTGTTGGAGAAGCTAGCTTATGAGAAGTAGTTCAGTCGGTCACTGGTTGAGTCGAGTCTTAAAGAGTTACCTGGAGCACATTAATACTCATATATCTGCATATTATTGTAAATTGCTGACTTGGTGCCAGATGGTACATAAGAACCAGATATGTGCCTTCAGCACAATCTTATTGTATTGTTTATGAGAGAAGTGTAGGAGCTAACCTCCTAACTTACCTTAGACATTTTGTTAATAAACATTTTAAATATATTTCTTTGGTTAGTACCCTCTCAGTTGAGATCCTACTATTGAATGTCGGATAACTGGACCAGGATACTGACTTTGTTGCAAAAGCCCAGTAACAGGCTGGATGCTAGAAGGGCTATCCTTTCTAGTGTTCACTGGAGATGTCTATTTTTAATAGATATCGCGTCTTTTTGTAACACCTGTTAATGGATATGATAATTGTATACAATATCGACAAGTTGATAAAAATTTATCAAAATTGTTAGTATATTATATCCATAATCTTTGAGGGAATAGTACTTTACCAAGCAGTTAATAATATCTGAGGGGAAATATATTACATAATTACCATTTAGGTTTCAGGAATTAAATTCATCTAATAACTCCCTAATTAACCTGATGGATTATACACAAGCGTTTAGGTCAAAAGTAAATTTCAGACATTATTACCTTAAATCTTCATAAAGGCAACCTTTATATATTACGATGTAATTGATACCAAACACAAGATATCTGTACTTTTAGGGAATGATGTTTTATACACTTTAGGTAATCATTTTTTTGCTCTAGTTTTAGCATAAAAGAAAGACAGAGAACCCTTTAAAGTATATATTATCTATAGAAAACGATTCTATATTTTAATATGGTTAACATGTAGCATTTCCAGATTCTCCTCTTTCCCCCAGATAAATTGTTAAGAGATAAGATTTTGTTAGGATTTTTAACCCCAAAGGGTTTGCCACACAAGATAACAAAAGAATGTCAGTGCGTCATCTCTCTTACATCCATTGAAGTCCTTAACTTAAATCTTGTTTCCCAGGACGCAACCTACACCCGTCGACTAACACCCATGTACCTACTTGCTTGCTAGATGATGTTTAATATAGTTTTGGTAATCATTTATTGTTCTAGTTTAGCATAAAATATTTTTTTATTTTGCATTGCCTAATTTTACTTAAATATTATTGCTTGACTTATTAATGGTATCTGTGAATGGAAAAAACGAATTATCTGGGATCTTAAGCGAGGAGGGGGGGGCTAAATACAGGAAAAAAACTAAAAAAATTGAAAAAAGTATTTTCTTACCGAAAAATAGTGCAGAATTCTAGTAACATGTTGATTCAATCAACTTATTTCTATCATATTTCTAAGTTTCTTTTTCCAAAAATTTAATTATTTTTTGTTTTTGCTGTCATCAAGAGGATATGATGTCAATTCGTGTTTTTTTTTTTTTACTCAAAAAATTACGATTTTTATGATTGTTTCTTTCGAAATACACAACATGACATTTTCTCTAGAAAGGCGTAGAATTAGGGGGTTAATAAATTAGACAGGAACGGCCCCTCGTTAATCCATGCTGAGTATCATTAATCAAATTATGCGCATCAAGATGGCTTCTTATGATATCAGCTATAATTGACTCTAGTAATTTACCTACAATTGAGGTCAGGCTTATTGGGCGGTAATTTGACGGTAACGACTTGTCTCCTGCTTTAAAAATAGGAATTACATTAGCCATCTTCCACATATCAGACACTACACCTGTTTGAAGAGATAAATTAAAAATGTTAGATATTGGTTCACAGAGTTCCATTTTGCATTCCTTAAGAACCCTTGCAAAAAGCTCATCAGGACCCGGCGATTTATTTTCAATCGATCTATTTGTTTGATAACCATTTCGCTAGTGACTGTGAAGTTACATAATTTATCTTCTTCAGGCCCACTAAAAAACCTAATTATTAGGATGTTATTAGTGTCTTCTTGAGTGAAAACCGAGAAAAAATAATTATTAAAAATAGAGCACATTTCGTTTTCCTTGTCAGTAAGATTGCCAGAACTATTTTTAAGGGGACCTACCTTTTCTCTAACTTTTGTTGTAAACATTTGGAAAAAAAAATTCAAATTAGTTTTCGAATCCCTAGGAACTTTAATTTCAAAGTCCCGTATAGCTTTTCTTATCCTCTTTTTAACCTCCCTCTTAATGTGAATATTTTTATTCTCTCGCCTATGTGCGGGTTATTTATGCATTGGATGGAAATAAATGGTATAAAATACCGACACAATGGAAAAATAAACACTTAAGCAGTATAATGTGATCCTTTATTGACAACGTTTCGCCCACGCAATGGGCTTTATCAAGTCACAAACAGATCTAGCTGGGTAACAGGTACGTGAGTATATATAGGATGGAGTCAGGAGGAGAATGCTGGGTCAGGTGGAGAATGCTGCATGTGACAATCTTCCGAGTAGGGTGATAGAGTCTAGAACCTCGGGTAGCTTTAAAAAGAGATTGGACAAGTATATGAGTAGACCTTCTGCAGTGTTCCTCCATTATGTTCTTATGTGGGACAGCGATGAAGAAGTTTCTTGCAAGGGGTTCAGCTATGTTATAGAAGCAGTTGTTCTGGTTAAAGTTGTTGGATATACATCGCTATCCCACATAAGAACATAACAATGGAGGAACATTCAATGTACATTAAAGGGCCTAAAATCTGGAACTCCCTACCTGAAAACTCAAACTGCAGACTCAGCCACCATTTTCAACACTATCATCAAAAATCATCTTATCTCACTAACACACCTCACCATCACTTAAACACACGAAAACCACCGATTCACACACACACACACACACACACACACACACACACACACACTCACACACACACACACTCACACACACACACACACACATCCTCCTCATCTACACCAGCACTGACCCAAAGGACAGTAAACATAAAATCCCGAATATAGTTATTGTCTAATAAATCTGAAACTAGTCTTAATTTGTCTGATATACTCCAATATTAGAGCTTTAATAGAAACTGTGTAACATGCCAAGACAAAACCATTCTTATTACTAATTTTTTTACAATCTAAATATTCTGAACTACCTCACTATTGCAAATCTATTTAATCATTTGAAATTTGTACTCATTTGTAATTTGTAATACAATCTAGTTATCCTGAACTACCTCACTATTGTAAATCTATTTAATCATTTGAAATTTGTATTCATATGTAATTTGCAATATAGATTAAGAACTAGTGTTAAGTCTGCCCGAAATGCCTAGCATGCCTGGACATGCTAGGCAGGCTAACGGCCATCTTTGTAATTATTATTGTCTTTAAATGTAATGTAAACCAAACATTGTAAGCTATTACTATCACTATAAACTTATCAAATCTCTTTTTAAAGCTATCCAAGGTTCTAGACTCTATCACCGTACTCGGAAGATTCACATGCAGCATTCTTCTCCTGATCCAGCATTCTCCACCTGATGTGGTAAATTACATTTGTAGAACACCAACAATTTGTACAGGAACACAGGAAATACTGTACTTATCTTTGTTGCTGGGTCAGCTTTCTGCAGCTGCACCCAGAAATCTCCTCCGACTTGACCCAGTGTGTTCTACCGCCACCTACCTTTGGGAACAAGTAAGTATACAGTGAGTATGTGAATAATTGCCCCTGAGGAGCGTATAGCAATATACATTCAGTAACTGAATACTGAACAATGCTGGGTACTCACTGGGTTGGGCTAAAAAGCCCACGTTTCAGCGGGTGTATGATAAATCTGCCTAGAACATACATCAGTTCCTAACTGCGCAGTCATCTGAACTACTAAATGTCTAAGCAGACTTATCTGGGTATGTGTATCAGACCCTTAAGTATCACTCGGAAAACCACTGTCTTGATTGAAGAATAAGTGTCTTTGAGGAATGTCACACATCCTAGCCTGGAACTTTGTAGCACTCGCAATGTCTTTATACGTTTTTCAAATTTTATCTATTTGTTCATCTCACAGTAATGTCATAAGAAGCTGCACACACTTCTTTTTATTATTTAATTTGTGTAGATGGAGATTGTCAGTAAGGATGAGGATGCACTGTTCTTTCGTTGTTTAGGTCAATGCACATGCCCGTAACAAGCTCCTCAGTCCAAAGTTTATTGCAATCTGATCTATGACGCCCTCCGTTGGCCCGGCGTGCCCTGGACATCACCCGACACACAAAAGAAGTGTCGATCAAGCATGTTTCTTTTGCTTGCCAAACTTCTACAGGAAGCAATGCAGAATGTTAAATTTCTTGCTATGCTTCGATCACTGTGAGTCTAATATTGTACCACGTGTAAATAAAATGAGGTAGGAGTTTTACTGTACCTTTCCTGTCACAGTATAGAGATTATTTACTCTAGTTACTCTCATGAATTGCAACACCGATCTCTTGCAAAGAAGTGCACGTGATCATGACTGGTACATCTGCTTCCAATTACTTGATGCAGTAGCAAACAAGACGCCACTGCCCTTTCTGAGAGGGTCGTCCCTCATGCTGAAAGGTTTGTAGGGGGCCGATACCTCTCTCCTGGAGAAATTTCTCCACACCTGACTCCATCCTATATATACTCACATACCTTTTACCCAGGTAGATCTGTTTGTGACTTGATAAAGCCCACTGTGTGGGCTTAAGTGTTTATTTTTCTATTTATGCATTGTTCCAGTCACGGTATTGTGCCTTTTTGTTCTTTATGACTCCTTAGATGTCAAAATGCCATTCTTTGGTTTGAAACGCCGCCATATACTGCAGCAAGCATTTGGTTGATGTGCACCTCAGGGGATGTATTCCGTATGATGGTCACCCTAAGATCCTGTCCTTGAGTGAGGTTTGCAGCCTTTGAACCCAGAGCTTTTACTACATGTGCTTTCTTCTTTGTCCTTCCCCAAGCTTCATTACTTTGCAATTGGTGGGGTTAAACTCCAGGAACTATTTGTCGTACCTGGTTTGCAGCTATTCCCGATCCCTTTGTTGTCCTACCTGACCCCCAGTCCACTTAAATTCTCCCCATATTTTAGATTGCGGAGATGGCACTAAAGCTAACTTATGACACTGAGCTTGACTCTATCATCATTACTGATTCTATGTCATCATTGCAGGCTCTTGACTCATATAATGATTCCAACAACATGCTCATTGGAGAAGCCAGGTATAGATACTCAAAAATCCGGGAAAAAGGAATTAATGTATAATTGCTATGGATTCCATCACACACTGGATTACTCCTTCATGATAAAGTTGATATGTTAGCCAAGAAGAGTACACAGAATGAGAATGTAGAATATAACTTTGGTATATCTGTGTCTAGCATTAGGAATAATATTAGGAGATAAGTAAATAATGAAAATGATTGTTATAGGAATGCAGTTAGAAGCCTGAGTATATCTATAACCCACTATGATAACATGAATGTAGATAAGTATGTTTATAGAGCAACTTGCAATATGAACAGACTGACGGATGTTGTAGTGGCCAGGCTTAGGCTTTGCTACAAGTACTTCTGGCAGTTTGAGAGACACACAGATGATGATCAAACTAAATGCAAATTATGTGATCAGGCATATGGTCACTGTCTTGGACACTATGTGTTTAATTGTCCACTTATTGAGGAATACAGAGATAGACAGTATAATAACTTATGTGACATGTCAAGATATCTTATTAATGAAAATAAGATACCAGATATACTAAGCAAATTTTCTAAATTTGCTTGTAACAGATAAGTGAGCTGTAGATATAAATCCATATGTACACCTGTTAACCCTTTTGGGGCCTAGTTCCTAGGCCTTTTGTGTATCCATATGCTCTTGCTCTACCATCCACAGGATGGATATGGGGTGCACAATAAACTAGCCACCTCGGTGGCAAAATCTAAATCGGAGATGATATCCATCTCTAGGTCTCCCTTTATATTCTCAACAATGTCATATATCAGTTCATGACTTAATCACTTCTTAAACTGAAGAAATGTTGTTCTCTTGTTTATGTTACATCCCTGGCAAACTGCCCATCCTTCTATTCTTCGACCACATCCTAGAGTGCTGGTGGTGACGGTGCAGAGTGTGGTAGATATTGTGCTGGTACTGAAGTTTATTGTGATGATAATGTTAGTTATGATGGTGGTTATGTCTGTCTTAGTGATGATGGTAGAAGTAGTGTTGGTGAGGGCGTTGAGGATATCAGGGTGGCATCAGTGAGAAGAATAAATGCTTGCGTGTTGTTGATGTTGCTTCGAAGAGAAATTGGAGAATTCTTGCCTGTGAACAACAATACTTTATTGGACACAGACACATGCACAGTCATGAACACACACATATAACCCAAGCACACAACATACACACACACACACACACACACACACACACACAACACACACACACACACACACACACACACACACACACACACCGATGGCATGGTGGCTAGCGCTCTTGCTTCACGCACGGAGGGCCCGGGTTCAATTCCCGGCGGGGCCGAAACATTTCGAAGTGTTTCGTACACACACACACACATATACAACAGGCCTAGTGTCTAATCGACATGTGCCTAGGACAAAATGGTAACTAACTAACACACACACACAATAACACTCTCACACACACAAACTCACACAATAACACTCACAGATCTTCACACACGCGCGACACACACACATATACACTAGTAGCGACCAGTGAAGAGGAGGGACAAGAAGCTATGACTCGACCCCTGCAACCACAATTAGGGTAATACAAACAGACACACACACAGACAAGACAATGAACCAACAAGGCTGTACCTTGTATTCACCTTGAACAGTTCACGAATAGGGGATATCACACACGAACCACAAATAGGTGAGTACAGACACACGAACACACAGACACAAACAGACAGACAACACACACACAAACACTGAAGCGGAGTATGGAAATGAGGACTGATAGGTACAAGGTGCGGGGTACAGGAACACCAGCGGACAGTGAAGGGACTGAAGGAGGGGATGAAGCAAGAAAGTTCCTTGGAGAACGTTTGGAAGACGATAAGGGGAAACAACTAAGACGATACTTAAATCAGATTCAAAGATGTGGAAGAAAACGAAATGGGAAGATAAAGGGAGAGATTGCTTATTATTCATGGGCTTCATGAAACAGAAGGAAAAATCTACCACGAGAGAAGACAGGTTGTTGTTGTTGTTGTAGGTTCGCCGGTCTTGTCCCGGCCCGGGTCTTTTCCAGATGGTGACAAGAAGACAGGGGATGGTAAAAAAGATTGAGAGTATCATCGTGGCCATGACCGAGCTGACAAATTGTTAGACTTTCGAGGTGGTACGAAAGACACCTAGGCGCTAGGGATCATGTGGTCCTGAGCTTCCAATACATAATAGAATTAACACTGGAGAGTGAAGCAACACGGGAAGGACGGGAGAAGCCAAACTTCAAAAAGGAGACTACGCAGGTTTGAAGCGATTCCTGTATGTGGGAAAGGGGGCAAGAAAGTTAGAGGGAAAGACGTCAACGAAATAAATGATGGAACATGTGACCACAGGAGGAAAAGGAGAAGCTCGTGCCAAGGGGCAGCAGAAGACCAGAGTGAGCCCGTGTTTACCCAGAGGTGTGGAGAGGCCAAAGTGTGCTAGAGCATAGACAAAGTATATAATGCAAAGGACTCAGGAAAACAAACAGCTGAGCTGAAGAGCCAGAAATTAATATGGGTGGATAAGGATAGAGGCCCAGTGGCAATACGAGACTGATATAGCATCAAAAGCCAAATTTGACCCAAAGTTGTTATACAGCATCATCATAAGGAAAACAACAGTCAAGGAATAGGTAATCTGGCTAAGGAAAAAAGGAGGGGAGCTCACAAGGAGCGACCACGAAGTATGTGAGGAGCTTAGCTCAATTTTTATGGTGGTGTTTATAGCAGAGACAGGGAGGCTTTCAGCAAACCAAAGTGGTAGAGTGCAAGAGCAACCGAGGAGTAGGTGAAGAAATTGTTAGGTATACTAGATATCTCGAATGCGGTGGGACCAGATAACATCTCTCTTTGGGTCCAAGAGAGGGAGCAGATGCAATGTGTGTGCCAGTAACAACATTCTTCAATAAATTTATCTAACCAATTTTCGGGAAAGGAGAGAGGCAGCACTAAATTACTAACTAGTGTCGCTAATTTTTAGAGTAAGTAATGTTGTGGAGAAAATTATCAGAAGAGTGGTGGAGGAAAAGAATAAGGAAGGGATGGGAAATCCTGCGTCACAAACATAATGAAGTTCTACGACAAGGTAACAGAAGTAAGAGAGGAGCGGGATGGGTAGACTGCATCTTCTTGGACTGTAGGAAGGCTTACGACACAGTACCATGCAAGAGACTGGTTTAAAAGCGAGAGGAACAGACAGGAATAGCATGGAAAGTACTGCAATATATCGGGGAATACCTGACAGGAGGGAAATAACCTGTGTTAGTACATGACGAGTTATAAATGACATGATGGAAGATAGATTCAGAGGTATCCCTGTTTGCAAACAATGTGACACTTATGAGAAGAATTTAAGTGAATGAAGATCAGGTAGGCCTATATAAGGGGATCTGGACAGGCTACAAGCCTGGTCCGACAAATGGCCCCACCAAGTGCAAAGTCATGAGGTTTGGGGAAGGTCAAAGATGACTGCAGACGAAGTATAGCCTAGGAGGTCAGAGGCTGCAAAACTCACTCAAGGAAAAGGATCTTGGGGTGAACATCATACCGAGCACATCTGAGGCACACATCAACCAAATAACCACTGCAGCATATGGGCGCACATGAAGCCTAAGAATAGCTTATCGAATTCTAAGTAAATAATCATTCACAACACTACACACTGTGTACATCAGGACTCTATTGGAGTATGCAGCGCCAATACGGAACCCACACTGGACAAACACCTTAAGAAATTAGAGAATGTGCAAAGGTTTGCAAGAAGACTAGTCCCAGAGCTAATTGGTATATCCTTCGAGTAGAGGTTAAGGAAACTCAACCTGATGACATTGGAGGACCGGAGGAATAGGGAAGACATGATAACGACGTATAAAATACTGAGAGGAATTAACAAGGTGGACAAGGCCAGAATGTTTAAGAGATGGGATGCAGAAACAAGGAAAACAACTGGAAGTTAAAAACTCAGATGAGTCAAAGGGATGTTAAGAAGTACTTCTTAAGCCTGAGTCTTTTTTTTTTGTCAACAATTTGACCGTATCCCACCGAGGCAGAGTGACTTAAAAGAAAAACGAAAGTTTCTCTTTTAAAATTTAGTAATTTATACAGGAGAAGAGGTAACTAGCCCCTTGTTCCCGGTATTTTAGTCGCCTCTTACGACACGCATGGCTTACGGAGGAAGAATTCTTTTCCACTTTCCCATGGAAATAAGAGGAAATAAAGAACAAGAGCTATTAAGAAAATATAAGAAAACCCAGATGGATAAGTATATACATATGCGTGTACATGCATGCGTAGTGTAACCTAAGTGTATGTAGAAGTAGAAAGATATACTTGGTATCTGTTATGCCTTAGAGTTGTGAGCAAGTAAAATAATCTGGATAGTGAAGTTATGAAGGCAGGGTCCATACATAGCTTTAAGAAGAGGTACTACGAGGCTCTTACAGCAGGGAGAGAGTGTACCGCGTAGCAGGCGGGGCCACAAGTAGGTCAGTACACACAAGCACAGGAACTATGACTCGACCCCTATCACTCAAACCTTTACTGCACGTATAAGTTCCATCAAACACCTTAACTACTGGGAACGCCTGGAATGACTAAACAGATTCCTAAAGTCAGTGCCGGATCAGCCGGGCTGTGGTTCGTACGTTGGACTACGTGCAGCCAGCAGTAACAGCCTCGTTAATCAGGCTCTGATCCACCGGGAGGCCTGGTCATAGACCGGGCCGCAGGGACGTCGATCCCCGGAATGCCCTCCAGGTAGACTCCAGGCAGGTAGGTGAGTACACAAAAAAAAATGCAAAGTCATGAAGATCGGGGAAGGGCAAAGAAGACCGCAGACAGAGTATAGGCTAGGTGGCCAAAGACTGCAAACCTCACTCAAGGAGAAACATCTTGGGGTGAGTATAACACCAAGTACGTCTCCGGAAGCACACATCAACCAGATAACTGGTGCAGCATATGGGCGACTGGCAAACCTGAGAATAGCGTTCCGATACCTTAGTAAGGAATCATTCAAGACACTGTACACTGTGTACGTCAGGCCCATACTTGAGTATTCAGCACCAGTTTGGAAACCACACCTGGTCAAGCACGTCAAGAAATTAGAGAAAGTGTAAAGGTTTGCAACAAGGTTAGTTCCGGAGCTAAGGGGAATGTCCTATGAAGAAAGGTTAAGGGAAATCGGCATGACGACACTGGAGGACAGGAGGGTTAGGGAAGACATGATAACGACTTACAAAATACTACGTGGAATAGATAAGGTGGACAGAGACAGGATGTTCCAGAGAGGGGACACAGAAACAAGGGGTGTGGAAAATATTGGTATTTTCCGAAAGTTGTAATTGATAAACTTTCCAATATGAACAGATATCCTTAATGTACCGCTGGTACATGGGGGTATGTAATAGAGAACCATCATACCAGCGGGGAGGAAGCGGGAAGAGGCTGGGCAGGGAGGAGGTAGAGGGGAATAGGCAGAGAGTGAACAGGGAGCCTACCGACTCGAGATCAGGTGGTGAAATGGCCTGTCGAATTTGGAGACTCCGTCCACCAAATCGGATTTAATTACCTCCTTTCGTAATGTGGAGGAATATCCAGTGCCGCGGCGAATATGAAGTGGGACAATCGGTCCAGGAGGTCCAGTAATAGGACAATAATTGTGAAATAAGGTGCCGCCGGCGAGTGACGCGGTCATAGGCCTATTTTGAACTGAGTGAAATAACCATACGGCAGGATAAAGTCGTAACCCTGATGCAGGGGAATTTCGTCTTAGAAGAGACTGAAATATATTCGATGAACTTTGGGAAATGGTGAAAATAGTGAAACCGAGTTGTAAATAATCAGGGGTTGATTGTCCCGGGTGAGGCTAGCTTGGGTACGCCATACCCCGACCGCCATATTAGATGCGGTTGAAATGAACTAACATATCGCAAGTTATCTACTCGAAATCCAAGTATCGAGACTGTGAATGTGTATAAACTAGTGGGGCATTAAGCCGGGATATATGTAATATGTAAAGTTATACGTATAAACAGTACAAAAGGTCGGATTAGTGAGAGGATCTGATTCGCTACCCGACCAACCACATGTTAACTAACGCTCGGTCTCGTGGGCGTATAAGAGTGCACGGAAATTAACCTTCCTTGACTCGACGAGACAGCTAATACCATCGCGATCGAATCAGATTGCAGGAGGACGTCAACAACGGAACGACTCCCTCATCTAAAGCTAAGTACTCTGCTTGCGTATTTGTTATTGGCCAATGATATTGTTACGCACAGTAGATGTACTTTAGCTAGGTCAACGATCTACGATACACCGCTATGATGCTGTTAATTAGGTGAGTGTTGGTCATGTTAATTTAACTAAGTGTTCTCTACCTCTTCTCCGGAGTGATCAGTTGTTTAACAACCAATACAGTCCACTTAAATTTAATATAACATAACTATAATAAATGATCTTCTCAGATTTATTTATACTGGTCCAGAGTGCAGTGGGCTAACGAGAATATTGAAGGTACCCCCTCGGTGCGGCCAGGAGCGGGTAAAGTTCTCACATACCTTAAAGGGAATGACTGCGGTAAAATTATACGAGTCTGTCATCTCCCTGGGAGTTTGTTTATTGCTAGTGGCGGTGTCCCAGATAGACTTCTCTCTCACAATTCCCCAAAGCGCCCGTTGGTCCGTCCTGAACCGGATGTGATTAGTGAATTAATCACTATTGAATTAATTAATTAATAAATAAGTGACTGATCATAGGAAGTGAGTATAGAGTACACAGTTAATTAATTGTGTGGTGGACAGCAATTAGTCCAATTAATTGCTAGCACAGGCGTGGCTACGATTTGTGCAAGAGTAAGGTGTGAGAATCACCTTTATAAACAGTCTATTTAATTTGTACCCTCAGCGGTTAATAATCCTATAACCATGGCTGAACTTAATGGAGTTAATGTGGCTGGCAAGCCCATGAATAATAAAGGGTCTATTTAATTTGTACCCTCAGTGGTTATTGATCCTATAACCATGGCTGAACTTAATGGAGTTAATGTGGCTGGCAAGCCCATGAATAATAAAGGGTCTATTTAATTTGTACCCTCAGTGGTTATTGATCCTATAACCATGGCTGAACTTAATGGAGTTAATGTGGCTGGCAAGCCCATGAATAATAAAGGGTCTATTTAATTTGTACCCTCAGTGGTTATTGATCCTATAACCATGGCTGAACTTAATGGAGTTAATGTGGCTGGCAAGCCCATGAATAATAAAGGGTCTATTTAATTTGTACCCTCAGTGGTTATTGATCCTATAACCATGGCTGAACTTAATGGAGTTAATGTGGCTGGCAAGCACAGAGAGACTAATGTGAAACTGGCACCCTCCGTAGTAAGCAATGACTCGGTGGGACCAGTAAGTGTTTTGATAGGCAGTGACTATTATGCCACCTTCGTGAAGGGTATGACGAAGAAAGGTGGTGTCACTCTTCTCAACATTGGTGAAGGCCATGTAATTTATGGCAGGCTTCCTCGCAGTAATGAATGACTGGAGGAAGCCATAAATGCAGTTACGGTGTGCCTTACTCATGAAACGTCATTCCAGTGTAAATATTCTTCTACAGAGGATGCTGTTAAACCAGTGCATAAATTGTGGGAACTGGACAGTGGGATTAATGTAAATGAAGAAAGTCCAGATGATTCCTTCACTCAGGAACAATACCTGAAGGATGTTAAATTTGAGTCTGGACAATACTGGGTGCGACTCCCATGGAAGCTAAACCATCCGGAACTACCCACTAATTACCGGATGGCGTATGGTCAGTTAAAGGCCCAGCTCCACGAATTGAGTAAGACACCAGAATTGCTGACTGCTTATAATGGGATCATTAATGAACAGTTAAATAATCAGTTCATAGAGGAGGTACCCCCTGAGCAAGCCAATATTTATGGCCACTACTTACCTCATCACGGAGTGAAGAAGGATTCGAAAACCACTCCTTTGAGGATCGTGTTTAATTGTAGTGCCAGGGTAATAAAAATGTACCTAGTTTGAATGATTGTTTAATGACAGGTCCGTCGCTGACGGAGAAATTGGGAGATGTGTTATTAAATTTCAGAGTTAATAGTTATGCCTTTACGGCAGACATAAGTAAAGCTTTCCTGAGAGTGGGATTGCAAGAGACGGATCGGGATTACACAAGATTTCTGTGGCCAGAGGATCCTAGCAATCCACTTAGTCGCTGAAAACTTTCAGATTCAGAAGTGTCTTATTTGGGGCTACTTCTAGTCCGTTCTTACTTCAGGCGACGATAAATGCGCACCTTAAACGTACAGGTGGTCCACTGAGTGAAATAATGAGTAAACAATTCTATGTGGACAATTTCCTGTGGGTGACGTCAACTGAAGAGGAGCTAATGAAGATATATGAAGGGGCTAATGACATAATGCAAGGTGCAAATATGCCGCTCAGGGAGTGGAACAGTAATTCGTCCAGGTTAAAGGACCGAATAAATAAAGATAATCCCGGCGATGAAGTATCTGGGTGTAGCAATGTATTGGGACTGACTTGGGATACTGAAAGAGACTTGATATCATTAAAGCCTAATAATTATAGTATGCCCAAGAAATTAACAAAGAGAACCCTACTTGCTGAAGTTTCAAAATGTTTCGATCCACTAGGCTTAGTGGCGCCTCTTACAATCCGAGGGAAATTATTGGTACAAGAGGCATGGAAGCAGAAGTGTGCTTGGGATGAAACCCTACCTGAGGAATTCGTTAGCAGGTGGGAAGAATTAATTGGTGATTATGAGAAAGTTCCAATGTTGGAGTTTCCGCGGTGTGTAACACGCTCTGGAGTGGAAAATACACTCCACATTTTTGCGATGCTTCTAAATTGGCGTATGGAGCAGTCGCTTATTTTCAATGTGATAAAGATATCTCTCTTGTCATGTCTAAAATTAAAGTGGCTCCAATTAAATTGCGTACTTTACCTCAGTTGGAATTAACCGCCATTTATGTGGGTGTCAAATTAGCTGATTATTTACGGAGTAAATTGCCGGAGATAAATATTAGCGACACCATAATTTGGTCTGATAATGAGGTATCCTTGCAGTGGATTCGTAACGAAACACAGCAAGATTGTGTATGTGCAAAATAGTCGCAAAAATTTACGACATACAATTTGAATCGTCTAACAACGAACTCTGCCCGGCCGCAGTGTGGAAAATATTGGTATTTTCCGAAAGTTGTAATTGATAAACTTTCCAATATGAACAGATATCCTTAATGTACCGCTGGTACATGGGGGTATGTAATAGAGAACCATCATACCAGCGGGGAGGAAGCGGGAAGAGGCTGGGCAGGGAGGAGGTAGAGGGGAATAGGCAGAGAGTGAACAGGGAGCCTACCGACTCGAGATCAGGTGGTGAAATGGCCTGTCGAATTTGGAGACTCCGTCCACCAAATCGGATTTAATTACCTCCTTTCGTAATGTGGAGGAATATCCAGTGCCGCGGCGAATATGAAGTGGGACAATCGGTCCAGGAGGTCCAGTAATAGGACAATAATTGTGAAATAAGGTGCCGCAGATGACGCGGTCATAGGCCTATTTTGAACTGAGTGAAATAACCATACGGCAGGATAAAGTCGTAACCCTGATGCAGGGGAATTTCGTCTTAGAAGAGACTGAAATATATTCGATGAACTTTGGGAAATGGTGAAAATAGTGAAACCGAGTTGTAAATAATCAGGGGTTGATTGTCCCGGGTGAGGCTAGCTTGGGTACGCCATACCCCGACCGCCATATTGGACGCGGTTGAAATGAACTAACATATCGCAAGTTATCTACTCGAAATCCAAGTATCGAGACTGTGAATGTGTATAAACTAGTGGGGCATTAAGCCGGGATATATGTAATATGTAAAGTTATACATATAAACAGTACAAAAGGTCGGATTAGTGAGAGGATCTGATTCGCTACCCTGACCAACCACATGTTAACTAACGCTCGGTCTCGTGGGCGTATAAGAGTGCACGGAAATTAACCTTCCTTGACTCGACGAGACAGCTAATACCATCGCGATCGAATCAGATCGCAGGAGGACGTCAACAACGGAACGACTCCCTCATCTAAAGCTAAGTACTCTGCTTGCGTATTTGTTATTGGCCAATGATATTGTTACGCACAGTAGATGTACTTTAGCTAGGTCAACGATCTACGATACACCGCAATGATGCTGTTAATTAGGTGAGTGTTGGTCATGTTAATTTAACTAAGTGTTCTCTACCTCTTCTCCGGAGTGATCAGTTGTTTAACAACCAATACAGTCCACTTAAATTTAATATAACATAACTATAATAAATGATCTTCTCAGATTTATTTATACTGGTCCAGAGTGCAGTGGGCTAACGAGAATATTGAAGGTACCCCCTCGGTGCGGCCAGGAGCGGGTAAAGTTCTCACATACCTTAAAGGGAATGACTGCGGTAAAATTATACGAGTCTGTCATCTCCCTGGGAGTTTGTTTATTGCTAGTGGCGGTGTCCCAGATAGACTTCTCTCTCACAATTTCCCACAAGGGGTCACAATTGGAAGTTGAAGACTCAACCGAGTCAAAGGGATGTTAGGAAGTATTTCTTCAGTCATAGAGTTGTCAGGAAGTGGAATAGTATAGCAAGTGATGTAGTGGAGGCAGGAACCATACATAGCTTTAAGACGAGGTATGATAAAGCTCATGGAGCAGGGAGAGAGAGGACCTAGTAGAGGACCTAGAGGCGGGGCCAGGAGCTAAGTCTCGACCCTGCAACCACAATTGAGTACAATTAGGTAAATACAAACACACACACACAAACACACACACACACACACGCACACACAGAAACACACACACACAAACACATATATACAAGCACTCACTCAGAAACTAGTTAATGACATCTCAGGAAAAAACAAATAATTGTTTATGGTGTAGCATGTTGGTGTATGGTATAGCGCATTGGAGATCCAGTGAAGGGCGAGGAGAGTCATGTACAGTAAACAAGACGTGATCATAAATTTGTTTTCTAATTCAAAAGATTAATTTAGGAGTTGTCAAAGTGCAGAAAGTAATTTTTGAGTGAAGTATATTTTATCGCGAAATGGTGGAAAGTATTTAGAGACGACACAAGTAGCAAGGACCACACATTAGGGCCTTACAAGGGTGTAGAGTTAGAAACTGATCAGAGATGCAGAGGAACATCAACATTGGGCTGAAGAGAGGGGGGTTAAGCAATTTGGTGCAGCTTCTTTATTTTTCGTCCGATCTTTTTTCTCTTTGGTGTACCTTTAGAAGCATGTATGTAGAGGAATGTGACAAAGTTTCAATAAGATCGGCCAACAAACAACTGAGAAAAAAAATATTTACTGATTTTGACACTTGGCAGCATGACGGCACGGACTGGCACTACGAGTGGCTCTGGCGACAATCCCCACTGTTAGAATACGTCTAACACGACTTTCTGGTGATTCAATGAATGTAATATACCTTATTTTCATGCTGAAAAATTATATTTGGTACGCTTTTGACATTCACCAAAATATCTGCCTTTTCTTCCCTCCCACAAAATAAAAAATATTTGAGATATTCCAAAAAGTGCATTACCAGAAAGTCAAACACACTTTGTTTTATATTGTCTGTGAAAATCATTATAATATATAATAATTAATAATGGCGTGTCATCAAGAAATAGGCCAAAATCTTACTTTCGAGATATTGAGGAAAACGTGAATACACCTCATTGCGTCAAAAAAATCACAAAATCACGCTACTTTGGGCTTTTCTATGCAATATAAATGATTTATTTCCCCTGTATATTTCTCCGTTTTCTCTAATACGACGAGAGGTAACAGAAAACCTTTCTCTTGAGAGTGAGGTACTTGCGTGATTTATTAGGCGCGGTCGGCCAGCCCCCTCCGGTATATTATGCAAATATTATTATTTTGACGGTCTTTCTTATGCGTTTATCTTATTTATCTTATGCCTGTTATCATTATTGAATAAATGGTATGAGCAGATAAAGAATATTAGTAATAATAGCGTCAGAATAAGACATGTTGTGATCGGCTACCAGACTGCTGAACAAGCAAATCTCGTCCTTACCTGTCTCTTTGCTCCTCCCACCTCTGCTATAAGCCCCTCCCACACTGTAATGATGTTGAGTGGTAAATTTAGTGTATTAGAAAGAAAAATAGACAGAAAATTAAAAAAAAAAGAATCTAAAAATTTACCTCGCGCTCACGTACATATTTACTTGGCGGGTCGTCATGAGACATGTTTCAAATAGCTATTATTTGCTTTAGAAACATCATATTACGATATAAGGATTTTCACCAAAATGTTGCCAGATTCTTACACTATTTTCTGTAAACAAAACACAGTTCCATATTTTTTCGAATAATTCCCATATCCGCGCGAGAAATTGATGAACTCCTTCCTGAAGATATACCTGGAGTAT
>WNWK01008427.1:34657-84746 GCA_009830355.1 Cherax destructor | reverse complement strand
TGCTCCATGAGCTTTATCATACCTTGTCTTAAAACTATGTATGGTTCCTGCCTCCACTATATCTTTCTCTAGACTATTCCACTTCCTGACTACTCTGTGGCTGAAGAAATGCTTCCTAACATCCCTTTGACTCATCTGAGTCTTCAGCTTCCAGTTGTGTCCCCTTGTTTCTGTGTTCCTCTCTGGAACATCCTGTCACTGTCTACCTTGTCAATTCCCGCAGTATTTTGTATGTCGTTATCATGTCTCCTCTGACCCTTCTTTCCTCCAGTGTTGTTAGTCCTATTTCCCTCAGCCTTTCTTCATAGGACAGACCCTGAGTTGTGGAACTAACCTTGTCGCAAACCTTTGCACTTTCTCTAGTTTCTTTATGTGCTTGACCAGGTGTGGGTTCCAGACTGGTGCTGCATATTCTGTGTGTGTGTGTGTGTGTGTGTGTGTGTGTTATATATATATATATATATATATATATATATATATATATATATATATATATATATATATATATATATATATATATATATATATATATATATATATATATATATATATTTATATATTTATATATATATTTATATATTTATATATATATTTATATATTTATATATACAGTGGACCCTCGGTTAACGAAAAATCATTGCAGAAGCCTGCTCAAGTGCCATTACCGAACGAATTTACGTCCTTAAGAAATAATGTCACGTAGGTTAGTCTATTTCAGACCCCAAAACTACACTTCCACAAGAAATTACAAAATTATACTTACATAATTGCACGATTTCCAGGGTATTCGTTAACCGGGGGTCCACTGTATATTTATATATTTATATATATATTTATATTTTTATATATATATTTATATATATATTTATATATTTATATATATATATTTATATATTTATATATTTATATATATATATTTATATATTTATATATTTATATATATATATATATATATATTTATATATTTATTTATTTATATATTTATATATTTATTTATTTATATAATTATTTATATATTTATTTATTTATTTATTTATTTATTTATTTATTTTCAATGAACCCACTGTATCCCACTGATGCAGGATGACCTAAAAAAGAAAAACAAAAGTTTTCTTTTTAAATTTAGTAATTTATACTGGAGAAGGGGGTACTAGCCCCTTGCTTCTCTTCTGTTTTTATATGCATAAATACTGTACTGAAAACTGGAATTGGGTGGGTGCAACAATGGCTCAACAGAGATGGAGATTAAATTGGACAGATTAGCATGTAAGACCATACTGAGGCTAGAATAGGAAGGAAATAGGGTGTCCCATATTGTAACTGGGCCTCCCAAGTACCTAACACAGAAAGTTTTCTTTCAGGGTTCAAAACAGTTTCATTAATATGGGCAGACTTTTATAGAGGGCTAGTTTAAATGATTATTGACAGCTTATATTTAAGTTTGTCTATACTAGGGACTCATATAAGAGTATAATATCTAAAAAATTTCTTCTTGCCAGGTCAGCATTCCTGATGACCGACTGTGCCAACACTTCCTTTACGCCTCAATTATTTGTTATGGATTGAAGACCTGCTGACACATGCAGCACACTATGACTCTGAGCACTTTGTCTTGGCCATTGATATTGGTATGTATAGCCCCAAAGATAAACATCAGTATCTGGCAACTTTTCACTTATATTTACCCTGTTTGATAGTGTAAAATGTTAATTGAAATAATTTTTTTTATTGAAACTAATTCATGCTTAGGGATACACAATTACCTGCTTCTGTGTTGAAATTTTGAGCACAGTAAGATAAATATATAAATATATATATACAGTGGACCCTCGCTTATCTGCCATAATCCGTTCCCGAAGCTTGGCCTAAAAGCGAAATGGCGAAAAGCGAAATAATATTTCCCATAAGAATTAATGTAAATACAATTAATCTGTTCCAGACAAAAATATCAACAAAAAATATTTTTTTAAGATTAACTATATTTTTTCATAAAAGAACAATGAGAACAAAATAAAATGACTAAAGAAATGGATAAATGAACATTTAAATCACTATTACATACCTTTATTGAAGGCAGGAGGAGAGTATTGTTTGGAGACAGGACAAGATAGTCCTTCAATATGACACTAATATCAACACTACGGCTTATTTATCTATTACAATTCATCTAATATGACATAATAAACAATATTAATAACATAGAAACATGACATATACTCTAGAATGAATAAAATATGTCATATGTCTCTCTCTCCCTAACCGACAGTGTTGCTGTGTTGTTTGTTGTTGGGTGTATAAGGGCCACTGAAAGATAAGCCTTACATAGTGATGGCTGCCAGAGATGGCGGTGTTGTCAGTCACCTATATATCAACAACATTGGAGGAGTCAGTTTCGTGCTGTCCTTTTCCTATCGATTAACCACTTAACACTTGCTACACTGTTAATGCTACACTTTATCGCTGGCTGGTGCTATAGCCTTTATCGACTCGTGCTGGTTTAGTATTGTACATATCGTAGAATCACTGAAGAAGGCACATTCTCCCCTCTCTCTTCCTCCTCCACTTTGGTATTTTGCTACAATTTCTTTCTTCAATTCTATCGTATTTGTCACTTTCTTTACCAAAGGGCTGCCACTTTGAAGTTTCTTTGGGTCCAAGGTGGCTTATTTCACAGTCACAATCAATAAACAAGCACTAAACAGTGAATTTATTGTGAAATGTTTGGATGAGCGCACAGGGTAATGTTCACTCAAGGATAAACAAAGTTAGACTGGCTCATGACGCCTGTGCGGGGAGGTGGACAGGTCTGGTACGCCGGCCAAAACTCGGGGCAACGGCCAAAAGTCGGGACAAAATTAGGCCGATAATCGGGATGGCCGAAACTCGGGGTTCCATTGTATATATATAGCCTCTCCTCACTTAACGACGGAGATAGGGGCCTAAGGCCCCGTCGGTAAACGATTTCGTCGCTAATCAAGGAATGACCCCTTACTGACACTTCAAAGTGTCACCACCCTCCCTCTCCCCACCTTCTCCCTCTCTGTATAGCCCCAGCCCCACACCCTCCCATACCTCTCCATATACAGTGGACCCCCGAGTAACGAGCAAAATTCATTCCAGAAGCCTGCTCAAGTGCCATTACCGAACAAATTTACTCCCTTAAGAAATAATGTCAAGTAGGTTAGTCCATTTCAGACCCCCAAAAATACACTTACAAAAGCACTTACAATATTATACTTACATAATTGTACGATTTCCGGGGTGCTCGTTACTTGGGGGTCCACTGTACATCAGTTTTATTAATTTGGGTGTCTTTATCATGTCTGTTTGTCTGCCTGGCTGAATGACTTACTGACTTGATTGACTTGACTGAATGACTTACTGACTTGACTGAATGACTTGCTGACTTGACTGAATGACTTGACTGAATGACTTGACTGAATGACTTGACTGAATGACTTGACTGAATGACTTGACTGAATGACTTGACTGAATGACTTGACTGAATGACTTGACTGAATGACTTGACTGAATGGCTTGACTGAATGGCTTGACTGAATGGCTTGACTGAATGGCTTGACTGAATGACTTACTGAAAAGAATGTATGTTTAGCACATAGTGCATAACATTTCTGTAATGGTTGCGCATTTTTTTATGGTGTTGTGACAAGTGTCAGATAGCTGATGACAGCCAGTGACATTTGATAAATTGCACTGCTGCAGGGGGACCTGGTCATAGACTGGGCCACGGGACGTCGATCCCAGAATACCCTCCAGGTAGACCCTCCAGGTAGGAACCCTCGCTTGTGTCATGTTTATTATTATGAAATATGTATGACATTTAAAGTGCCCCAAAGCGATTATTATTATTGTTATTATTATTATTACCATCAACATACCTTGTTCACTGAGTATAATAATTTCTTAAGCTGCCACGAAGAGAGAAAATGTCAACACACAAACGAACACACCAGCTGATCCCTTGACTGTGTACTTCTTTTGTACTTCTTCCATTTTCCTCTTGTTTTCCTCTTCCAAGTGCTGCTGCACTTCTTGTACTATGGGGTACACAATCAAGTACAAATTTGTACAAATTTGTAGTCTTGGAGACTTTAAAAGTTAGTGTTCTGAGTGGCTGTAAGGAGATTGAGATGCTTGACTCACACACTCTGCGCTGCCGTTACCATGACCCAAATTCCATATGGTATACAATATTTTTTTTTGTTTAATTCGTCGGAGAGCCCGTCGTAACTCCAAATTGTCAGTATGGTAAGTGAGGAGAGGCTGTGTACGTATATACAGTGGACCTCGGTCGTTGATAATTCTTTCCAGAATGTTGTTCGAGTGCCGTTACCAAACTAATTTGTTCCCATAAGGACGAATGTAAATTAGATTAGTCGTTTCAGACCCCAAAAAATACACTTACAAAAATTTACACAATTGTTCGAGTTTGGAGCTGTACGAAAACCGAGGGTCCACTGTAGTATGTATATATATATATACAGTATATATATGAAGGAGGGGTAAAGGAGGTTTTGTGTTTAAGGGTTTAGACTTTCAGCAAGCTTGAGTGAGCATGTTAGATAGAAGTGAATGCAGACAATTGGTTTTGGAACTTGATGAGCTGTTGGAGTGTGAGCAGGATTATATTTTGTGAAGGGATTCAGGGAAACTGGTTAACCGGACTTGAGTACTTGAGGTGAGAAGTACAATGCCTGCACTGTAAAGAAGGAGTTTGGGATATTTGCTGTTTGAGTGACATCTAAACTGTCGTATCTGTGTGTCTCTGGCAAGACAGTGATGGTGAAAGTGTTTCTTTTTCAGGTCACCCTGCCTCAGTGGGAGACAGCCAGCATGTTAAAAAATATATACAGTGGTCCCTCGAGTTTCAGTGATTCCGACTATCGGTGATTTCGAGTTTCAAGCGCTTTTTTCGGTCAATGTTTCCTTCGTCTATCGGTCATTCCCTCGACTATCGGTCCGTACCAGACCTGTCCGCCTGCCTGCGCTTGCGTGCCTCGCTGCGCAGGATGCCAGTCTAGCGTTGTTTACCATTGAGAACATTACCCAGCGCGCTCTTTCAAACATTTCACAATAAATTTGTATTCTGTTTATTGCTGGTTTAGTGATTGTCACTGTGAAATAAGTCACCATGGGTCCAAAGAAGCTTCCTAGTGGCACCCCTGTGGTAAAGAAAGTGAGGAACACCATCAAAGTGAAGGAGATTGTAGAAAAATATGAGTGGCGTACGTGTGAGTGAGCTTGCCAGGATGTACAACAAAAACACATCTACTATCACCTCTATCCTGGCAAAGAGAAAATAAATCAAGGAAGCTAATGTTGGAAAAGGTGTTGATATGTTAACGAAAAATAGATCGAAAACAGTTGATGATGTTGATAAGTTGTTGGGGGTGTGGATCAATGAAAAACAGATAGCGGGTGATAGTATTTCCACGGCGATAATTTGTGAAAAGGCAAGGCAGTTGCACGCAGATCTTGTCAAGACAATACCTGGAACCAGTGGTGTTGTGAGTGATTTTAAAGCCAGCAAAGGCTGGTTTGAGAGATTTAAGAAACGTAGTGGCATACACAGTGTTGTGAGGCATGGTGAGGCAGCCAACTCAGACAAACGTGCAGCTGAAAAATTTGTGCAGGAATTCAAGGGGTTCGTAGACTGAAAAATTCGAACCCCAATAAGTGTTTAATTGTGATGAAACAGGCCTGTTTTGGAAGAAAATGCCCAACAGGACCTTCATTACTCAGGAGGAAAAGGCACTGCCAGGACACAAGCCTATGAAGGACAGGCTAACTCTCATGTTGTGTGGTAATGCTAGTGGGGATTTTAAAGTGAAGCCTTTACTGGTGTATCACTGAAAATCCCAGAGTGTTCAAGAAACACAATGTGAACAAGAATAATTTGTGTGTGTTTTGGAAGGCTAACACCAAGGCATGGGTCACGACGGCAATTTTCCTGGAATGGCTCACTGGAGTGTTTGGCCCCAGTGTGAAGAAATACCTCCTGGAAAAGAAATTGCCACTCAAGTGCCTCCTGCTACTGGACAATGCTCCTGCTCATCCTCACAACTTGAAAGACTATTTGTCTGAGTACTTCAGTTTTATAAAAGTGAAGTTCTTGCCTCCTAACACCACTCCTCTCATCCAGCCCATGGACCAGCAGGTCATTTCTAACTTCAAGAAACTGTACACCAAAGCAGTGTTTCAGAAGTGCTTTGAAGTGACCTTGGACACTGAGTTGACTCTAAGAGAGTTCTGGAAAGATCACTTCAGTATCCTCCATTGCATAGGCCTTCCAGGACTTTGAACTCTGCTTGGAGACCACTGTGGCCGGATTGTGTTGAAGGATTTGAGGCTGACCCTGACGACCCTGTGCCTGTTGTGGAAGATATTGTGGCATTGGGGAACAGCCTGGGGCTGGAGGTGAGTGGTGAGGATGTGGAAGAGTTGGTGGAGGAGCACAGGGTAGACCTAACCACTGAAGAGCTGAAAGAGCTTCATCAGGAACAGCATCAGATGACATTTAAGGAAATTGATTCAGAGGAGGAGGATGGACAGGGTGAGGTAGTAACTTCTTCAGAGATTAAGGAAATTTGTTCCAAATGGAATGATGTGCAGACATTTGTTGAAAAACACCACCCTGAGCAAGCTCAAATAAGCCACATCTGCAACTTGTTCAATGACAAAACCTTGTCCCACTTCAGGAAAATGTTAGAGGCACCAGAAACAGAGCACTCTTGACAGTTATTTTTCGAGGCAGGGGGTCCAGTGACTCTCAAGCTGGTCCTAGTGGCATTAAAAGACAAAGAAGGGAAGTAACCCCAGAGAGGGACTTGTTACCTGAAGTCCTTTTGGAGGGGGATTCCCCTTCCAAACACTAACCCCTTCCAAACACTAACCCCTTCCCCTGTCCTCCTCCCTATCTTCCAGATGCCAGCAACTCTCTTCAATAAAGGTAAGTATACGTAAATGTTATTTTAAATGTTTAATTATAAATTTATTACTTTATATATCTATTTATAATTGTTTTGTTTATGTAAAAGTATAGTTAATCTTCACAAAGTTAATTTTTTGTGAATATTTTTTGGTGTCTGGAACGGATTAATTGTATTTACATTATTTCTTATGGAAAATAAGGTTTCGACTTTTGAGTAATTCGAGTCAAGGTCTAGCTCCTGGAACGGATTATGACCGAAAGACGAGGGACCACTGTATATATATATTATTTAATTATTTATTTAGTGTGTTCATACATAAGGGGGATTACCAATAGACCCCTGGCTGTCTTGAAGAAGGTACTGAACAGGCACCTAAAGTCAGTACCTGATCAACCGGGCTGTGGTTATTACATCGGTTTATGTGCTGCCAGCAGTAACAGCCTGGTTGATCAGACTCTGATCCAGCATGAGGCCTGGTCTCAGACCGGGCCGCGGGGGCATTGATCCCGAAACCCTCTCCAGGTATGCACGATTGTATGTATGTATGAATGTATATATGTATGTACAGTATTTGGTTGCTTCCCAAGTCCCCTTCCCTCCCCAGTGGCACTGCCCCTGATTTTGAGTAAAAGTTTCTAACCAAATGATACACAAATGTAATCATCATTCTGGTACACAAAGAAGAGATAGCCCAACTTTTGTTACTAATGTTGTCAATATTGTGCTGTATCTCTTGTTCACAAACTCTTTTGAAACTTTTTCCTCCAGTATAAACATTATCTTGCACATTAAGTTTCATCATCTATTTCATCATTCATTTATTACTTTAAGGAAATCTGATCTTTTACAAGTAACTGTAAGTTGTTTCGTGTGTTTACAGGTGTTGGAGCAGCGTGTGTTTACCCATTGTTAGGAGCGAAACGCTTTGGCTGGTATTTTGTGGGCACTGAGAGTGATCAACTAAGTTTTACAAGTGCTCACACAAATGTTCAAAATAACAATCTTCAGGATAAGGTATTTTTAAAAAAGGTAGGATTTCTTTTATCTTTCCAAATAAAGTTAATGATGTAGGTAGCAGGTTGGTAGACAGCACCCATTCAGGGATATACAATACAGCCTCTCCTCACTTAACGATGGAGTTCCGTTCCTAAGTCCACGTCGCTAAACAAATTTATCGCTAAGTGAGGAGCATACTATAATGGTAGTGGGTTTGTGTCAGCCATCTTTGATATTGTTTTAATGTCACCTTTGCACTATTTATAACATTTCTGGTATATTTTTAAATGTTTATACAGCAGTGTACTGTATATTGTAATAAATGGAATAGTGGAAATCAGCTCTAATATACATTATTTAGGTATGCATACTGGTCAGAGAGCCCGTCGTAAGTCTGAGTCGTCGGTAAACAAGTACGTTGCTAAGTGAGGAGAGGCTGTATTACTATCCTGCTATATTAGTATAAAATGAAAGCCTGTTAAATGCATTGCATGCTGTTATGTAGACATGTTGGCAGATGGGTCTGTGAAAGATGAGGTGAACCATACAGTATAATGTGCACTCTTTGAGGTAAATATTAACTGCAGGAGAGAAGGGGTGTTTTGATGATGTGATGGATAGTCAAAACACAGGTGACTACACCCACAAGATGGTGTTACTTGATGACCAGGAAACTTGCAAACCTTTTACATAAGTTCCAGTAACTCCCACTTTGTAACCAAGTCTCGCCAGATCCTTAGACTTGCTGAACAGACCTGATCAAATATATATGGCTTACTGAAAATCCCTAAGCCAAGTATTCCTGTTAGACTCATTACATCAGTTATTTGTAGCAATCCCATAAGCTGGTTGGCATGCACTTCTCCAGGCATTTATCCAATCTATTAGGCACAATTAAGTCAAGCACATTCTAAGCATTTGAAAAGAAGTAGTTTGCTAGTTTTGATGTCACTTCTTATTTACCAAGCTTCCCACTGTACAAGCACTTCTTTGCCACAGAATCACTGGGAACATGGACCTTCCTTGACAACCAAAGATATTTTCAACTTTAGTTGTGTGTCATCTTCCATTACTTCACCTTTGGGGACTTCATGTACAGACAGTGCTTGGGAAGGCCATGGGTTTGCCTGTTAGTGACATCCTTGCCAATCTTTACATGGAATATCTGGAGGACTATTTTAAGTATCATCACAAAGGATGTAACTACGTATGCTAAGCTGTATTTATGGTGTATTAGTCATTGTTACTAGGCAACTTGACACAACTGCTCTATTATCCAAACTCATCTCCATTTTCACTTTCTCCCATTTCCTTTACATGGCACTTCTCTACATAAATTCTATCATTACCTTAATTTGTTTCTCTATTTGTTCAGTATATCCAAGGTTTCCTGTAGGATTTACAGTCATTTTATTATATTTTTTTTCAACAAACCAGCCATATCCCGCTGAGGCAGGACCCTTTCAGGGTCCGTGCCGTAGTTCTATGGCTTTTAGTTCAGGGTCCAAACCGTAGTTCTACGTCATGAGCTCAGCTCACTCAGATAAGCTGTGAGTGGTAAATTTGGGCCTGGATATGAGAGAATACATCTATGTGGTAAGTGTGCACCACATAAAACAAATCCTGCAGCACACAGTGCATAATGAGAGAAAAAACTGAAACCGTAATTTTTGATTAAAACAGCGACTTTGCAGTGTTTTTCGTGTACTTTTATAGTTGTATTTAGTGATTTCTTGATCTCATTGATAGAATGGAAGATATATTACAGATATAGAGATGATTTTGATTGGTTTTAGTATTGGAAATGGTTTGAAACTGAGCTCAAAGTAGCGGAAATGTTAAATTTTGCCAATGTTCAAGAGTAAACAAATGACCTCACATGTCTAATACGCCAGCTGGTGGGTCTAATGTGGTGATATTATTTTACAATTATTACAATATTGCATAACAGTAAATCTTCCTTTATTTGGTTTGAATAAAAATTCATTATGTGAATAAAAATCAAAATGGAATTCATTTGTAAAGACTGAAAACGTAACTAATGAACAGAGGAAATGTTAGTTTAGTGCCAGGAATGCCTGCATTGTTTATTCTGTACCCTATTTTGAAATTGGAATATTTTGAACTTTGAGTTAAATTGGCTAAATTACCAATTTCCAATCACTTTATTTTGTAGTTGAAACAGTTGACTGGGCAATTTCTTGTGCTCAATCGATAGAATAGAAGTAATATTAGCGAAATAGCAAAGAATTTGGTCGACTGGAATAATGTAATTGGCCTAAAATGGGAGTCAAAGTTGCTAAATCACCGATGCGTAAATATCGCTGATGCATCAAAATTCGCGAGAGCATAATTTCGTCAATTTTCAATCAAACTTCGTACTTTTTGTTTTATTACCTTCAGAAAAGATTCTCTACCATTTCATAAGAAAAATAAGAATTTTTTTTTTAAATTCTTGGACACTGGCGCACCCTTCCAAAAATGGCCTTGGACCCTGAAAGGGTTAAATTTAGTAATGTATACAGGAGAAGGGGTTACTAGCCCCTTGCTCCCAGCATGTTAGTCGCCTCTAAGACATGCATGGCTTATGGAGGAAGAATTCTGTTCCACTTTCCCATGGAGATAAGAGGAAATAAACAAGAACAAGAACTAGTAAGAAAATAGAAGAAAACCCAGAGGGTGTGTATATACAGTGGACCCTCGGTTAACGAATACCCGAAATCGTGCAATTATGTAAGTATAATTTTGTAAGTTCTTGTGGAAGTGTATTTTTGGGGGTCTGAAATAGACTAACCTACGTGAAATTTTTCCTTAACCCTTTCAGGGTCCAAGGGGTCTCCGAATCTCGTTCTCAGGGTCCATGAATTTCAAAAAAAAAAAAAATTATTTTTCTTATGAAGTGATGGAGTCTTTTTTCTAAATCTAATAGGCTAAAAATACATTTTTGCGATCAATACTTACGGAGATATAGAGGATTGAAGTTGACCAAAATGGAACCGCTACGGCAACATCAGGGACTGCCTGTCACCCGGTAATAGTTTATTTAATTTTTATACTTTTTCTTTTATTTTTAACATTTTATTTTGTCAAGTAACTTTTATGTCCTGTGAGACCAATATAAATCATATTTTGTATATATACACTCCTTTTATACTACACAATAACTGCTGGCTGACTGGCTGACCAGCTGTCTGGCTAGCTGACCAGCTGGCTGGCTAGCTGACCAGCTGGCTGGCTAGCTGACCAGCTGGCTGGATGGATGGCCAGCTGAGTGGCTGGCTTGTGGCTGACCAGCTAGCAGGCTAGCTGGCTGGCTTGCTGACCAAGTTGGCTGGCTGGCTGGCTAGCTGACCAGTTGGCTGGCTGGCTGGCTAGCTGACCAATTGGCTGGCTGGCTACCTGACCAACTGGTTGTCTGGCTGGCTGAACAGCTGGCTGGATTGATGGCCAGCTGACTGGCTGGCTGACCAGCTAGCAGGCTGGCTGGCTGACCAGTTGGCTGGCTAACTGGCTGGCTAGCTGACCAGTTGGCTGGCTGTCTGGCTGGCTGGCTAGCTAGCTGACTAGTTGGCTGGCTGGCTGGCTAGCTGGCTGGCTGGATGGATGGATGGCCAGCCGGCTGGCTGGCTGGCTGGCTGGATGGATGGCCAGCCGGCTGGCTGGATGGATGGCCAGCCGGCTGGCTGGCTTGCTGGCTGAGCAGCCGGCTGGCTGGCTACCTGACCAGCTGGGTAGCTGACCAGCTGGCTGACTGAACAGCTGGCTGGCTGGCTGAACAGCTGGTTGCATGGATGGCCAGCCGGCTGGCTTGCTGGCTGACTGACTGGCAGGAAAATACACATATAATAATAATAATAATAATAATAATAATAATAATTATTATTATTATTATTATTATTATTATTATTATTATTATTATTATTGTTGTTGTTGAAGCATGATGGTGTGTCAGTCTTATCAGTAATCTAATTACAAGTGACATTGATGAGGGGTGAGGGTCCTCTTTTCTTATTATTATCAGCTAAACTAATTAGTTTTGACATTTGATGTGGGTACCCTGCCTTGCCTGCCTGCCTCCCTGCCGCCCTGCCTCCCTCCCTCCTTTCCGCCCTCCCTGCCTCCCTCCCTCCCTTCCGCCCTCCTCCCTTCCGCCCTCCCTGCCTCCCTCCCTCATTTCCGCCCTCCCTGCCTCCCTCCCTCCCTCCCTTCCGCCCTCCCTGCCTCCCTCCCTCCCTCCTTTCCGCCCTCCCTGCCTCCCTCCCTTCCTTCCGCCCTCCCTGCCTCCCTCCCTCCCTGCCGCTCTCCCTGCCTCCCTCCCGCCCTCCCTGCTTCCTCCCTGTCTCCCTGCCAGCCAGCCAAGGGTGACGGGTTAGCCTCCTCTTATCAGAGTGATGACATTTGACAAATGAGTGTACATTGCCTTCCCTTTATTTGTTTTCACTGTTTTATCTGCCTGTCTGTTTGTCTCTCTTTCTGTTCTCTCTGTCTCAGAGACAGTCACTATTGAACCAACACTGCCACATCTGAGTCCTGATATATTATTTTTCAGACTGGATTTTTTTGGATTATCCTAGGTAATTTACACTACGTATTTATCCTATTTTATTTACACTACATATTTATCCTAGGTTATTTACACTGTATTTGTGTACATATGTTACAGAGCCAGCTAGCTAGCTGGTCAGCCAGCTGGCCAGCCAGCCAGCCAGCCTGCCTGCCTGCCAGCCAGCCTTCCCTCCACTGTCTTCCCCCCCCACCACAACTGTCTTCCCCACCCACCCCACTGTCTTCCCCACCCACCCCACTGTCTTCCCCACCCACCCCACTGTCTTCCCCCCACTCCACCCATTGCCTTCCCCACTCCCCCCACTGCCTTCCCCACTTCCCCAACTGTCTTCCCCACTCCCCCTACTGTCTTCCTCACTCTCCCACTGTCTTCCCCACCCACCCCACTGTCTTCCCCACTCCCCCACTGTCTTCCCCACTGCCTTCCCCACTGCCTTCCCCACTGTCTTCCCCACCCACTCCACTGTCTTCCCCACTTCCCCCACTGCCTTCCCTACTCCCCCCACTGCCTTCCCTACTCCCCCCACTGCCTTCTCCACTCTCCCCACTGCCTTCCCTATGACTCACACTGCTGGAGTTAGGTATTCCTTACCACATGGCTTGGTGACAAAGGCTCACTGAATTACCACTCCCACAATGCAATGCAGGTGCATAGATTTTTTTCCTACTGCGCACACTTACCACATAGACCCATTCTAACACATGCAGGCTTACCAGCTCTCTCCCCCTTGATTTGAAGGTGCTAGAATTTATGCGTACCAGTACGTCAATAACCCCAGTGCGTAAGCCGTACTAGTACGTCAATAACCCTGAAAGGGTTAAGGGAGTAAATTCGTTCGGTAATGGCACTTGAGCAGACTTCAGGAGTGAAGTTTTTACGAAACTCGGGGTCCACTGTATATGCTTGTACATGCATGTGTAGTGTAACCTAAGTGTAAGTAGAAGTAGCAAGACGTACCTGAAATCTTGCATATGTATGAGACAGAAAAAAAGACACCAGCAGTCTTACCATCATGTAAAACAATTATACAGGTTTCTGTTTTACACTCACTCGGCAGGACGGTAGTACCTCCCTGGGTGGTTGCTGTCTACCAACCTACTACCTAGGTTTATTATGTACTGTGTTGTATAACCCCTGTGGTTTAGCGCTTCTTTTGATTATAATAATAATAATATTATATACAGTGGAACTCCAGATTTCATACGCACTGAATATCGTATGTTTCGAATTTAGACCACTTTTTTGGGCGAAATTTTGGTCCAGATTTTGTACCTCCACCCAGAAATTGTACATATCAGACGCGTCCGCCCCGCCTGGGACGCCGCCACTCCGTGTCTCAGTCTCGCTCTGTCACTGGTCAAGTGAGCATTACTTCGTGTGTTCATTCGAAACATTTCGTAATCATTGTTTTTTGTGCTTATCTATTGAGTGCGACTGTGAAATAAGCCACCATGGGCCCAAAGAAAGTTCCTAGTGCCAGTCCCTTGGTAAAGAAGGTGAGAAACATGATAGAATTCAAGAAAGGGATTGTTGAAAAATATGAAAGTGGCGTACGTTTAGCCGAGCTTACCAGGATGTATGAGAAGACGAAATCAACAATTTGTTCCATCCTTGCAAAGAAAGTAGAAATCAAGAAAGCTAAAGTTGCGAAAGGATAAGAGTAAGAATAAGAAGTTTATTTTGACATGATACATGGTTGTACAGAGTAATATAATATAGTTGGGTGTACATGCCAAAAGCCCCTTAGTATGCAGAGCATTTCGGGGAAACTTAAAAATTAACTTAAGATTAGGAAGGCAATAATAGTTCCTCCGTAAGCCATGCGTGTCGTATGAGGTGACTAAAATGCCGGGAGCAATGGGCTAGTAACCCCTTCTCCTGTACACATTTACTAAAAAAGAGAAGAAGAAAAACTTTATAAAACTGGGATGTTTGAATGTGCGTGGATGTAGTGCAGATGATAAGAAAGAAAGAGATGATTGCTGATGTTATGAATGAAAAGAAGTTGGATGTCCTGGCCCTAAGCGAAACAAAGCTGAAAGGGTAGGCGAGTTTCAGTGGGGAGAAATAAATGGGATTAAGTCAGGAGTATCTGAGAGAGTTAGAGCTAAGGAAGGGGTAGCAATAATGTTGAAGGATCAGTTATGGAAGGAGAAGAGGGAATATAAATGTGTAAATTCAAGGATTATGTGGATTAAAATAAGGGTCGGATGCGAAAAGTGGGTCATAATAAGCGTGTATGCACCTGGAGAAGAGAGGAGTGTAGAGGAGAGAGAGAGATTTTGGGAGATGTTAAGCAAATGTATAGGAACTTTTGAACCAAGTGAGAGAGTAATTGTGGTAAGGGACCTAAATGCTAAAGTAGGAGAAACATGTAGAGAGGGTGTGGTAGGTAAGTTTGGGGTGCCAGGTGTAAATGATAATGGGAGCCCTTTGATTGAACTTTGTATAGAAAGGGGTTTAGTTATAGGTAATACATATTTTAAGAAAAAGAGGATAAATAAGTTAGTATACAAGATATGATGTAGGGCGTAATGACAGTAGTTTGTTGGACTACGTATTGGTAGATAAAAGACTGTTGAGTAGACTTAAGGATGTACATGTTTATAGAGGGGCCACAGATATATCAGATCACTTTTTAGTTATAGCTACAATGGGAGTAAAAGGTAGATGGGATACAAGGAAAATAGAAGCAGTAAGTAAGAGAGAGGTGAAGGTTTATAAACTAAAAGAGGAGGCAGTTAGGGTAAGATATAAACAACTATTGGAGGATAGATGGGCTAGTGAGAGTGTAGGCAATGGGGTCGAAGATGTATGGGGTAGATTTAAAAATGTAGTGTTGGAGTGTTCAGCAGAAGTTTGTGGTTACAGGCGAGTGGGTGCGGGAGGGAAGAAGAGCGATTGGTGGAATGATGATGTAAAGAGAGTAGTAAGGGAGAAAAAGTTAGCATATGAGAGGTTTTTACAAAGTAGAAGTGATGCAAGGAGGGAAGAGTATATGGAGAGAAAAAGAGAGGTTAAGAGAGTGGTGAAGCAATGTAAAAAGAGAGCAAATGAGAGAGTGGGTGAGATGTTATCAACAAATTTTGTTGAAAATATCATGGGGAAGTGGAACAGAATTCTTCCTCCGTAAGCCATGCGTGTCGTAAGAGGCGACTAAAATGCCGGGAGCAAGGGGCTATTAACCCCTTCTCCTGTATATATTACTAAATGTAAAAGGAGAAACTTTCGTTTTTCCTTTTGGGCCACCCCGCTTCAGTGGGAAACGGACGACGTGTTGAAAGAAGAAAGATGTACGATAATATTACTTTCAAAAATGTTCAGTATTTTTTTCCTATAAGATAATCTCAATTTGTACTATTATAACATTGTAATATTACCAACTACTCACCATAAACTAAATACGCATTCTGTAAATTACTTTAAAAAAAATACTCAGTCATTTTCCCAAAAATAATTTTAATTTTTACTATTAACTACCATCCTACTAAACACTTGCTGCAATGTAGTGTCACCATACTATAATTAACCAAATGAAATATCATCATATTATGTACATAGTCCATAAGTTTTTAGATTAAGCTGCCTGTTATGCCCTGGCATGTCAGTGGCTCTCCTTGCACTTCTATGTAAATCTCTATGTAAAATTGCGATGAAATAAAAATTATTATTATTATTATTTATTTTTATTATTTTTATTAACACATCAACCGATTCCCACCAAGGCAGGGTGGCCCGAAAAAGAAAAACTTTCATCATCATTCACTCCATCACTGTCTTGCCAGAGGGGTGCTTTACACTACAGTTATAAAACTGCAACATTAACACCCCTCCTTCAGAGTGCAGACACTGTACTTCCCATCTCCAGGACTCAAGTCCGGGATGCCGGTTTCCCTGAATCCCTTCATAAATGTTACTTTGCTCACACTCCAACAGCACGTCAAGTATTAAAAACCATTTGTCTCCATTCACTCCTATCAAATACGCTCACACATGCTTGCTGGAAGTCCAAGCCCCTTGCACACAAAACCTCCTTTACCCTCTCCCTCCAGCCTTTCCTAGGCCGACCCCTACCCCGCCTTCCCTCCACTACAGATTTATACACTCTCGAAGTCATTCTGTCTCGTTCCATTCTCTCTACATGTCCGAACCACCTCAACAACCCCTCCTCAGCTCTCTGGATAATAGTTTTGGTAATCCCGCACCTCCTCCTAATTTCCAAACTCCGAATTCTCTGCATTATATTCACACCACACATTGACCTCAGACATGACATCTCCACTGCCTCCAGCCTTCTCCTCGTTGCAACATTCATCACCCATGCTTCACACCCATATAAGAGTGTTGGTATAACTATACTCTCATACATTCCCCTTTACTTCCATGGACAAAGTTCTTTGTCTCCACAGACTCAAGTGCTCCACTCACCCTTTTCCCCTCATCAATTCTATGATTCACCTCATCCTTCATAGACCCATCTGCTGACATGTCCACTCCCAAATATCTGAATACATTCACCTCCTCCATACTCTCTCCCTCCAATCTGATATCCAATCTTTCGTCACCTCTTTTTGTTATCCTCATCACCTTACTCTTTCCTATATTCACCTTCAATTTTCTTCTTTTACACAAGAAAATTGAAGGTGGATATAGGAAAGAGTAAGGTGATGAGGATAACAAAAAGAGGTGACGAAAGATTGGATATTATTATTATTATTACTATTATCCAGAGAGCTGAGGAGGGGTTGTTGAGGTGGTTTGGACATGCAGAGAGAATGGAACGAGACAGAATGACTTCGAGAGTGTATAAATCTGTAGTGGAGGGAAGGCGGGGTAGGGGTCGGCCTAGGAAAGGTTGGAGGGAGGGGGTAAAGGAGGTTTTGTGTGCGAGGGGCTTGGACTTCCAGCAAGCATGTGTGAGCGTATTTGATAGGAGTGAATGGAGACAAATGGTTTTTAATACTTGACATGCTGTTGGAGTTTGAGTAAAGTAACATTTATGAAGGGATTCAGAGAAACCAGCAGGCTGGACTTGAGTCCTGGAGATGGGAAGTACAGTGTCTGCACTCTGAAGGAGGGGTGTTAATGTTGCAGTTTTATAACTATAGTGTAAAGCACCCCTCTGGCAAGACAGTGATGGAGTGAATGATGATGAAAGTTTCTTTTTCGGGCCACCCTGCCTTGGTGGGAATCGGCCGATGTGTTAATAAAAAAAAAAATGGTCATTAGATAAGTTACAGTGAGTAAAAGAGAATTAAATATTCTATTAGGTAATGCTTCATTGCTTTGATAAGTATAGTAGAGAATAATTACACTATTGAATTAATTTATAATGATTACAGTATTGCAATAGAACAATTTAAAACAATTTACAATATGATGTATTACAATTTAGTACTGTTTAAAACAATGAAATTTAGACATCATAATTTTGAAGTAGTGGGTAAGTGGTAAGGGGTAAATATGCTAACGAAACAGAGATCACAAACAACCGAAGATGTGGAGAAGTTGTTGTTGGTGTGGATCAACGAAAAACAGTTAGCAGGAGATACTGATTAAGGACATTTGTGCAAAGTGGAATGAGGTGCAAACTTTTGTGGAAAAATATCACCCTGACCAAGCTGATACAAGCCATATCTGCAACATGTTCAGTGACAATACTTTGTCCCATTTTGGGCAAATCTTAGACACACCAGAAACAGAGCTCTCTGGACAGATTTTTAGTGCGACAGGGGTCCTGTGCCAGTAAAAGACAAAGAAGGGAAGTAACTCCAGAGAGGACTTTGATACCTGAAGTCCTTATGGAGGGGGATTCCCCTTCCAAACAATAACTTTAACTCCCTCTCCCCTCCTCGCCTTCTTCAATACGCCAACAGGAGTCTTCAATGAAGGTATGTAATGTTCATTTATCATTAAAATTAATCATTTATATTTATTTCTCATTGTTTTCTGTATGTAAAACTATAGTTATTCTTTAAAAAATGTATTTTTTTTAATATTTTTGGGCGTCTGGAACTGATTAATTGTATTTACATTATTTCTTATGTGAAATATTACTTTGGTTTTCGTACGTTTCGGATTTAGACCGACCTTCTGGAACGGATTAAGTACGAAATCCGGGGTTCCACTGTATATATATATTGTATAGAATTTTTGCGTCTCGAAACATTTTTATAGCATTTTATTCTTTGAGAAATAAGTATAGTTGATATAAATTAGAAATATTGTTGGGCAAGTTCTCTTTTCGGTGTTTGCATTCTCCTTTCAGTGATAAGATCCTTTATCCAATGGGCTGTACTAATTTTCATTTGAATCCTCCTTTATTGTACAGTTAAAAAATTATTCTATTAAGGGAAACTATTGGTCTCCCTTATTATATGTGACAGATGCATTCCTCACCCATGGTACATAGTCACTTCACAGAAAGTGAACCCAATATAACGTATAACACAGGGATTTCTTACTAAAGCTTTGCAAATTTTACTTTTCATGGCTAATGTGTACTAAAAAAAATTTGAGCATTCCTCACATGCACTACATGGTCATATATTAAAAAATTAATTTGGTTGAAAAACAACTGCGAGAAACAAATTTAAAGTTAAATGTTAATCTTCTTCTCTTTAACTCTCCCCTTTCCTTCCTAAATTACCAACAACCAGCCTGTGTCTCTATCTGTATTGCAATGCATATCCTGTGAACCTATGAATACATACAGTACCACCCTACTACAGTAATACCCTGGTTTTCATCCTTAACCTGTTCCAGAAGGTCGGTCGAAATCCAAAATGGACGAAAACTGAAGTAATATTTCCCTTAAGAAATAATGTAAATCCAATTAATTCGTTCCAGACACCCAAAAATATTAACAAAAAATACATTTTATAGAGAATAACTATAGTTTTACATACAGAAAACAATGAGAAATAAATATAAAACACTAATATTAATGGATAAATGAACATTTAAATCACTATTACATAGTGAAGGCGAGGAGGGGAGAGGGAGGAGAGGTTATTGTTTGGAAGGGGAATCCCCCTCCATAAGGACTTCAGGTATCAAAGCCCTATCTGGGGTTACTTCCCTTCTTTGTCTTTTACTGGAACTAGGACCAGCTTGAGAGTCACTGGACCCCTGTCGCACAAAAAATCTGTCCAGAGAGCTCTGTTTCTGGCATCTCTTTAAGATTTGCCTAAAATGGGACAAGGCATTGTCATTGAACATGTTGCAGACACGGCTTGCAACAGTTTTGTTAAGGTGATAATTCTCCACAAAACTTTGCACCTCACTCCACTTTGCACAAATGTCCTTAACCCTTAAACGGTCCACACGTATATTTACGTTAGCTCGCCTAGTGCCCCGAATCTTTTGAAAAAAAAAAAATTATTTTTTTTATAGAAATAAAGAGCACATTTTTTTTTAAGTGTTATAGGATAAAAAAAAGAATTTGGGTCAGTAGTTACCGAGATATGAGGCGGAGAAGTTGGCACTGGATGCTCACCTGACAGCAACAGGAGTCTGCCACTTGCAGAATCGTTACCGATATACCTTTTTTTCACTTTTTTTTATTATTTTATATATTTTTTATGTTCTCATAATCACAGTTTATAGTAGTTCTTGTGATTTCATAGCCAATCTGTGTTCTGACACTAATATTAGGTACTGAAATTGTACTCAAATAATAATAATAATGATAGTGCATAAAAATAATAATAATAATAATGATGGTGAATAATAATGATAATAATAATAATAATAATAATAGTGAATAATAATAATAATAATAATAATAATAATAATAATAATAATAAAAGTTCCCTTGAAGCATCGCTGCCTTATCTCATCTGATCTCCACTAATGATGACTGGTGACATTTCATGAAGGGTGAGCCGTAGTCTTATCTCTTCTTATCAGTCCAGTAATTACAGTGATGACATTTGACGAGTTTACACTGCTTCCCTTTATTTGTTATGCAAACCTGTCTGTCTGTCTGTCTGTCTGTGTGTCTGTCTTTCTGTCTGTCTGTGTGTCTGTCTTTGTCTGCCTGTGTGTCGTCTCCTTTCTGTCTGCTTGTCTCAGAGAGTAGCTCATGAACCAACTGGTATTACGCAGATCACAAGCACAGTATAACACTTTGTCTTGATTATTTTAGTTATCCTAGGTAATTTACACTATGTATAATTGTATTTACATATGTATTCCTGTGAGATAGAGACAGAGACAGATAGATACAGACAGACAGACAGAGATAGACAGCCAATCAGGTACCCAGCTGACCAGCCAGGTGGCCAACCAGCTGCTTGCCAGCCAGGTGGCCAGGCAGGCAGGCAGCCAGCTGGCCTGCCAGCCTGCCGACATCACTTTCCACTTCAAAGGGGAGTGTTAATATGACATGACATCAGTGAATCCTTGGTGTTTGCCGCAGTGTTTGCTCTAGCTGGCGCTCAATTTACCTGGTGCTCCCACAAGGTACTAAGTGGTCCCAGATTTTTTTAATATGGCGCACACCGAGTGTTAAGACCCATTCTATGCTCACCAGGCATCTCAGGCCAATCGTGCCAAATTTGGAGGCAGGAAAAATAAAACGTAAAAATACGTTTGGGGCAATAGCAGTACTAACGTATATATACGTTTGGACCGTTTAAGGGTTAATCACTGAAGAAGGCACATTCTCCACTCTCTCTTCCTCCTCCTCTGAAGCAATTTCCTCAGCTGTGATCTGTTGCTGTTCCAGTTGAAGGTCTTGCAGCTCTTCAGTGGTTAGCTCTTCCCTGTGGTCCTCCACCAACTCTTCCACATCCTGGCCACTCACATCCAACCCCATGGACTTCCCCAAAGCCACAGTAGATTCCACAACAGGCATAGGGTTGTCAGGTGTGTGTGGGGAAGTGCCCTGGCTGGTGTGTGGGGAAGTGCCCTGGCTGGTGTGTGTGGGGAAGTGCCCTGGCTGGTGTGTGTGGGGAAGTGCCCTGGCTGGTGTGTGTGGGGAAGTGCCCTGGCTGGTGTGTGTGGGGAAGTGCCCTGGCTGGTGTGTGTGTGGGGAAGTGCCCTGGCTGGTGTGTGTGGGGAAGTGCCCTGGCTGGTGTGTGTGGGGAAGTGTCCTGGCTGGTGTGTGTGGGGAAGTGCCCTGGCTGGTGTGTGTGGGGAAGTGTCCTGGCTGGTGTGTGTGGGGAAGTGCCCTGGCTGGTGTGTGTGGGGAAGTGCCCTGGCTGGTGTGTGTGGGGAAGTGCCCTGGCTGGTGTGTGTGGGGAAGTGCCCTGGCTGGTGTGTGTGGGGAAGTGCCCTGGCTGGTGTGTGTGTGGAAGTGCCCTGGCTGGTGTGTGTGTGGGAAGTGCCCTGGCTGGTGTGTGTGTGTGGGAAGTGCCCTGGCTGGTGTGTGTGTGTGTGGAGAAGTGCCCTGGCTGGTGTGTGTGTGTGGGGAAGTGCCCTGGCTGGCATGTGTGGGGAAGTGCCCTGGCTGGCGTGTGTGGGGAAGTGCCCTGGCTGGCGTGTGTGGGGAAGTGCCCTGGCTGGCGTGTGTGGGGAAGTGCCCTGGCTGGCGTGTGTGGGGAAGTGCCCTGGCTGGTGTGTGTGGGGAAGTGCCCTGGCTGGTGTGTGTGGGGAAGTACCCTGGCTGGCGTGTGTGGGAAGTGCCCTGGCTGGCGTGTGTGGGAAGTGCCCTGGCTGGCGTGGTGGGGAAGTGCCCTGGCTGGTGTGTGGGGGGAAGTGCCCTGGCTGGTGTGTGTGGGGAAGTACCCTGGCTGGTGTGTTCTTTCTTGAATTCTATCATGTTTCTCGCCTTCTTTATCAAAGGGCTGGCACTAGGAACTTTCTTTGGCCCCATGGTGGCTTATTTCGCAGTCGCACTCAATAAACACGCACAAAAATCAATCGAGTATATTACGAAATGTTTCGGATGAACGCGCGGAGTATTGCTCACTGAACAAGTGACAGAGGCAGACTGAGTCACATACGTGTGAGCGGCCGCGTCCCGGGCGGGTGGACGCATCTGATACGGACGATTTCCGAGTGGAGGTACGAAACCAGGGGTAAAATTTTGCCCAAAAATTGGTCGAAATCCGAATTGTACGATATCCGCACCAGACGAAAACTGGGGTACCACTGTATTTTCTCTTCTGTCTGTCTCTAGTCTCAGCTTTGTGTTGTGCAACATAACTTCATCTAGCCAGGTGTCCCTTTCTTTTGACTTAGTGCAAGATACTTGAATTGAAAACCAATAATTGGATTTCATTCAGAATAGTATGCTCATTGGATTTATCATGCCCAGTTCTATTTTCTTCCTGGTTATTCTTTTCTATGAATGTAACAACAAACATAAGAGTGATATTGAAAGAGGTTTTGTTAAAAAATCGGGTGGTGCTGCTTGATTGATTGCATAGAAGCCAAACGTGCACAGCGACCATCAGTTCCAGTTGAATAAGAGTGGATTTTTACTGCATATAACGACTTACTGGTAGAAATGAAGTCATCACATATAAGCAAGTAAAACCTATACTTTTCTTCTTTCAACAAATCGGCCGTTTCCCACAAAGGCGAGGTAGCCCAAAGAGAAAAACAAAAGTTTCTCTTTTTAACTTTAGTAATGTATACAGGAGAAGGGGTTACTAGCCCCTTGCTCCCGGCATTTTAGTCAACTCGTACGACAAGCATGGCTTACGGAGGAAGAATTCTGTTCCACTTCCCCATGGAGACCTATACATGTATATCAAAAGCTTTTTTGTAATAGTCTGTATGTCATAATAATAATAATAATAATTTTTATTTCATCGCAATTTTACATAGAGATTTACATAGAAGTGCAAGGAGAGCCACTGACATGCCAAGGCATAACGGGCAGCTTAATCTAAAAACTTATGGACTATGTACATAATATTTGATAGATTGATGGGAATTTGATTTGCTTAAACATTGGGCAGATTACAATATGATGATATTTCATTTGGCAAATTATAATATGGTGACACTACATTGCAGCAAGTGTTTAGTAAAAACTGAAATTATTTTTGGGAAAATGACATTGAGTATTTTTTTAAAGTAATTTACAGAATGCATATTTAGTTTATGGTGAGTAGGTGGTAATATTACAATGTTATAATAGTACAAATTGAGATTATCTTATAGGAAAAAAATACTGAGCATTTTTGAAAGTAATATTATCGTACATAATAATAATAAAAATGGAATTATCTTATAGGAGAAATAACAATGAATATTTTTTGAGTATGAGTATTTAGGTAAGGGTGAGTAGGTGGTTTTTGAGTAGAGTCTTAAAATGATTCTCAGACAAGGTTATTTTTGTATTTTCTGGTAATGAGTTCCAGAATCTGGGGCCCTTTATGTGCATTGAATTTTTACATAGGTTGCTATGTTACATCAAAATGTGATCTGTTTCTTGTGTTATGGTCATAGGTCCTATTAAGGTTGGTGAGGAGAATTTTGAGTGGAGGGATTATATTAGAATGTAGAGTTCTATGTATGTAGTAGGCACAATTATAAGTGTGAATGTTCTTTATGGTGAGTAGTTTTAGGCTTTTGAATATTGGTGGAGCATGCTGTCTAGAGTGGGAATTTGTTATCATCCTGACTGCAGCCTTTTGCTGGGTTATGAGTGGTCTAAGGTGATTTAATGTTGTAGATCCCCATGCATAGATTCCATAAGTGAGATACGGGTAGATGAGTGAGTGGTATAGTGCAAGGAGAGCTGGTTGAGGTACATAGTAGCGTATCTTAGATAATATGCCTACTGTCTTTGAGATTTTCTTGGAAATCTGTTGTATATGTGTTTGGAATTTAAGGCTGCTGTCAATGTGTATACCTAGGAATTTTCCCTCTGTGAGTCTTGTGATGGGTGAAACATTTAGTGTTATGTTTAGTGGAACATTTTTACCTCTGTTTCCAAACTGTATAAAGTAGGTCTTGTCAGTATTTAGAGTCAGTTTATTGGTCGTCATCCATGTTGATATTTTCTGTAATTCTGCATTAACAGTATTGGCCAGTATGACTGGATTAGGGTGAGAGAAAACATATGTTGTGTCATCTGCAAATAAAATGGGTTTGAGTAGTTGAGATGCATTAGGTAGGTCATTGATGTAAATGAGAAATAAGAGTGGACCCAGTACACTTCCTTGAGGGACTCCGACTGTAATTTGTTGTGTTGAAGAGTTCGCTCCATTAGTATACACATATTGGCTTCTGTTACTGAGGTAAGACTTTATGTAGTTGAGCGAGTGCCCTCTTATACCGTAGTGTGCTAGTTTTGTAAGCAGTAAACCATGATCGACTGTATCAAATGCTTTTTGTAGATCAATGAAGATTCCCAGTGGAACTTCTTTCTTCTCAAGTGCGATGTATATTAACTCTAGCATGTGTATAATGGCATCATTTGTGTTTTTGTTGGTCCTGAATCCGAACTGACTGGGGTTGAGTACATTGTGTGAGATGAGATAGGAATAGATCTGCCTATGAATTAATTTTTCAAAGATTTTTGAGAGGAGTGTTAAATTAGATATTGGTCTATAATTATTTAAGTCTGTTTGATCACCTCCTTTATGGAACGGGGTGACCCTTGTTGTTTTGAGAATTGATGGGAATGTGGAGGTTTTGATGGATTTATTGAAGAGTGTTGCAATAACTGGTGACAGTACCTGTGAAGCTTTTTTGTACATTTTAGATGGTAGGCTATTTATGTCTCCTGCCTTGTTTTTAAATGTGTTGATTATGAGCGAGACTTCTATTGGGTTGGTAGGAGCTAGGAATAGTGTATTAGGGTAGGTGTTGGTGAGGTAGTCTGTTGGACGTGTGTTTAATTATTATTTCAAACATAGCATTTGTCCTGTATTAATAGATTAATTTTTTTTTTTCATTCTTGTGTCCAATTTTATCTAAGAATTTTGGAGTGAACATTGTTTGTTAGAAACATACCCAATAGCCAAATATACTTTTATAGCTAAACATTATATTATTTTTTCAGGTTGAAAGTAATATTATTTTTAAAGATTTGATAGGTGAAGAAAAGGTAAAGTCTTGGACATTAGAGTGCAAATTAAGAAGTAAAGTTGACATTGCTGAATGTTCTAAGAAATGTGATGAGTGTGAGCCACCGGCATCTCAACTGAATGAAGTAAACTTTGATGAAGGTTAGTGAATTGTTCAATTAAAGCTAAACATGTCTTAATTTAGCTTTTTTTTTTTTTTGCACGGTGGAGCCACTGGGAGGCCTACATGGTAGTATATGTTATGTGTTGCTCACACAATTGTGTGCTTTCTAACCCGTCTCCTTGAGTTAAACCCCAGATTTTGCATGTTTCGTAATTTGTGTGATTTGAATGTTTTTCTGAAGGTCATTTTGTGAGTAGCTTTGTTATTTATGTAGTGTTCTTGATCCCCATTTTCTTTTTCCTTAGCACACAACCCTTAAACTCTTAAACTGAAAACTAACTATGTATAAGATTTCATTCAAAGTGGACTTATTTTTTCATATGAATATCAGTACTAAGCAGAATAATGCAATATTTAAAGAGAGGTAAACAGTTTGCTAGACTTGTGTATTGGTGTATAAAAGGTTGATTGGTAGTGTGATGTACAGAGATCGTTTCACACCACCTTCGCAAGTCTGGGTCGAGAAACAGGATCATGTACAGGATCATGTGTCAGCTAGGCAGTTGTGGCAGTATCAAACAGTGCTATCTAATGGCCCAGATGTCTTGTAGGTGTTAAAAGTAACACAGGGTCTCCTTTTGCTGTTATCTGTTATTTGTTTAGCTACATGGAATCAAGTGTACAAACAGTTGCCATGGGAATTACTTTCTAAAATTCATAGTGGAAAAGAGAGAGGACAAAATGTGGTAGTTCCTATCTGAACAGTGCATAGAGAGGGTGGCTGCTCCAAATAGGTTCATTTCTGGTCGGCTGGTGTCTTGCGTGTGAGTATAAATCTGTATGAACTTGTATCAGTTATTCCTGTAGTAATAATTCCCATAGAAATGTGAAGTAAGGTAAAGGTGTACTTCCCCTTTTATTTTATTCAGATAAATTGTAGCCATTTTACCCATTTTTATTTTTTATTTAGCATTTCTCTTTTGTATTTAAGTATTTCTATTATACATGCACTCTGAAGGAGGGGTGTTGATGTTGCAGTTTTATAACTGTAGTATAAGTGCACCTCAGGCAAGACAGTGATGGAGTGAATGATGATTAAAGTGTTTCTTCTTTTTCAGGTGGGAAATGGCCAATGTGTTAATAATAATAATTAATAATAATAATAATAATAATAATAATAATAATAATAATAATAATAATAATAATAATAATAAAATTCTATTATGTGTGTGTCATGTTTTCTCTATATACCCCGAGCAATACCTAATTAAAGTAAAGTAAATTTTATTTCATTGCAGATTACATAGGTATTGATAGTTACAATGTAAATTGAGTGCAAGGAGAGCCACTGACATGCCATGGCATTAGGGGCAGCTTAATCTAGTAACTTAAAGACTATGTACTTAATATTAGAGCAATTTATTGAGTTTATTCTAGTTAAAAATTGTTTTCAAATTACAATATGATGAAATTTTACTGTTAAAATTATTAAATGATGATATTAGATTGTTACAGGTGTTTAGATTCTCGAATGGTAATATGGAATTGAGATTATCTTAAGGAAAATAACATTGAGCATTTTTGACATTAACTTATAATATGAGTATTTAGTTTTGGGTGAGTAAGGGGTAACATAATAGTAACATATTATTAAAAATTGAGAGTATCGTATAGGAAAGTAATAATGAGCATTTTTCAAAGTATAGTGGTACCTCGAGTTACGATGGTCCCCAAAACCTTTTATGTAAGTTTATTTTTTTAAATGCTTTTGTAAGTATATTTTTGGGGGTGTAAAAGGACTAGTCTATTTTACATTATTCCTTAAGGGGATAAATTCGTTTGGTAATGGCACTTCAACAGCATTCTCGAACGAAAAAATATCGTAACTCGAGGTACCACTGTAGTTTATAGTATGATTATTTAGTTTTGGGTGAGTAGGTGGTTTTTGAGTTGAGTCTTAAATTGATTTTCAGACAAGGTTATCTTAATATTTACTGGTAATGAATTCCAGATTCTGGGGCCCTTTATGTGCATAGAATTTTTACATAGGTTGATATGAACACGGGGTATATCAAAAAGGGATCTGTGTCTTGTGTTGTTGTCATGGGTCCTATTAAAGTTGGTGAGGAGAATTTTGAGCAGAGGGTTTATATTAGAGTGTAAAGTTTTATATATGTAGTAGGCACAAGAATAAGTATGAATGTTCTTTACAGTGAGTAGTTTTAGACTTTTGAATATTGGTGGAGTATGCTGTCTAGAGTGGGAATTTATCATTCTGACTGCAGCCTTTTGTTGTGTTATGAGTGGTCTAAGGTGATTTAGTGTTGTTGATCCCCATGCACAGATTCCATAGGTGAGATAAGGGTAGATAAGTGAATGATATAGTGCAAGGAGAGCTGATTGTGGCACATAATAGCGTATCTTTGATAATATGCCTACCGTCTTTGAGATTTTCTTGGAAATTTGTTGTATGTGTGTTTGGAATTTAAGGCTACTGTCAAGGTGGATTCCTAGGAATTTTCCCTCTGTGAGTCTTGTGATGGGTGAACCATTGAGCGTAATGTTAAGTGGAACATTTGTGGCTTTGCTTCCAAACTGTATGAAATAGGTCTTGTCAGTATTGAGAGTAAGCTTGTTAGTCGTCATCCATGTTGATATTTTCTGTAATTCGGCATTAACAGTGTTGGCCAGTATAACTGGATTTGGGTGAGAGAAGACATATGTTGTGTCATCTGCAAATAAAATGGGTTTGAGTAGTTGTGATGCATTCGGTAGGTCATTTATGTAAATGAGGAATAGGAGTGGCCCCAGGACACTTCCTTGAGGGACTCCGACTGTAATTTGTTGTGTGGAAGAGTTCGCTCCATTTGTGTACACGTACTGGCTTCTGTTGGTGAGGTATGACTAGGTAGTTGAGTGGGTGCCCCCCTTATACCATAGTGTGCTAATTTTGTGAGCAGTAAATCATGGTCGACTGTATTAAAAGCTTTGCGTAGATCAATGAAGATTCCCAGTGGGACTTCTTTCTTCTCAAGTGCGGTGTATATTAACTCCAACATGTGCATAATAGCATCGTTTGTGCTCTTGTTTGTCCTGAATCCAAATTGACAGGGGTTGAGTACATTGTGTGAGACGAGGTAGGAATAGATTTGTCTATGAATTAATTTTTCGAAGATTTTAGAAAGCAGTGGTAAATTAGAAATTGGTCTATAATTATTCAAGTCTGTTTGATCACCTCCTTTGTGGATCGGGGTGACCCTAGCTATTTTGAGAATTGATGGAAAGGTAGAGGCTTCAATGGATTTATTGAATAGTGTTGCTATAATTGGTGACAGTACCTGTGAAGCTTTTTTGTACATAAAAGTTGGTAAGCTGTTTATGTCTCCTGCCTTGTTTTTAAGGGTGTTGATTATGAGCGAGACTTCAATTGGGTTGGTAGGAGCTAGGAATAGCGTATTAGGGTAGGTGTTTGTGAGGTAGTCTGTTGGACGGGTGTTTGAGCTTGGGATTTTACTCGCTAGATTCTTTCCTATGGTGGAGAAGAAAACATTAAGTCTGTTTGCTGTCTCAGTAGGTGAGAGTAGGGGTTCATCTGCTTTTGATAATTTGATGGTGTTGTTTTTAGCTATCTTATTATTTCCTAGAATTGCAGATAGGGTCTTCCAGGTCTTTTTCATATCACCTTTTATGTTCTGGAGTCTGTTCTCATAATACAATTTTTTTGATCTTCTTATCAGGCTGGTAAGGATTGATGAGTAGCGTTTGGATTGTTCTCTGGTTATTAGACCCCTTCTGTATTGTTTTTCATATTGGTGCCTTTTGTTAATGGATTTAAGGATGTTGGGTGTTAGCCAGGGATTGTTAAGTCTCTTAGCTGTGATCTGTTTAGTTTTTTTAGGGCAATGTTTGTTATAGAGGTGGTGGGTTTTGTTAAGGAAATTCTTGATGCATTCATTAGTATCTGTATATGTTTCTAACTCATTATGCCAGTCAATGTTAATCATAGCTGTTATAAAGTTATTTACAGCTGACTCGTTATGTAGTCTGAAGGTAACTTTTGTAATATCTAGGGGCAATTTACCAAGGTTGGTTATGAGAAAGGTCGGATAGTGGTCTGTGGTGTTGTCTGTGATTATGCCTGATTTTAGAGGGGATATAGTGTTAGTCCAGATGTGGTCTAGTAATGAGGTACTAGTCTCGGAGATTCTTGTAGGTTTTGATATTGTTGGTAGTAACAAGCAGTTGCTCATAGCGTTTGTGAATTCTGTTACTTGTGGGTCCTGGTCATGTAGGAGATTTATATTGAAATCTCCTGTGAGCAGCAAATGGTCTTTGTTCATGTGTGCATCAGTTATCAGGTTTCCTAGTTTTTCACTAAAATGGTGAATGTTTGACTGTGGTAATCTGTAGATGTTTATCACTGTGAGGGGTTTTTGCAGGTCTTTTGATTTAAATTTAGCTATAATATATTCTCCATGCTCATCCCTTATGCAAGAGTTATTGATACATTCAAGTTGATCTGAGTAATATATAGCTATTCCACCCCCTCGCTGATCTGTCCTACAGTTGTGAATGGCTGTGTAACCTGGGATGGCATAGACATCTGTAGTATCAGGCTTTAGCCAGGTCTCAGTGAGTGTGATGATTGACATATTGGTCTGGAGGGATTGGAGTAGTGCTGTGAGGTCATCATTAGAATATTGTACTAGGGATCTATGTCCCATTTTTATGGTAATTAGGTACTCCTGCTGAATAATTAAGGAGAAGGCACTACTGGTTGATGAAGGAAGTATCCCAACTAATCGGTATTTTTCCATTGTGGATAACACTATATATAGAAATAGGAAAAGGAATACTGAGTAAACTATCAGATTTTTAATATTTATTATATTATTAAATATAAAAACATATACTCTGAATAAAAACCATATAATCTTATAATTTGTGTAAAAACATATATCTCTTTATACACATTTATAAAACGTAGTAAAACAATCACAAGTAAAACAATCATAAAAATTCAGTGCAGTGTCAGATGTCGCTGCCATCAACGTGTCACACAGGACACCACCATACCTCTAGTCATGACACGCATTCTCTTCCGTGTCATCAGACACCCTTGTCTCTGTGTTACACAACACGCCTTCTCTCCGTGTCACACGACACACTCTGTGTTACACAACACGTCCTCTGTGTCATGACTCCGTCTCTAAAAACCTTAACACCGCGTCATCCGACACCTACACCAAATCACACGACTATTCCACTTGTGTCGTGCCACCAGTTGTCATTACATCAATGAAAACACACTGCCTGAAATCACTCAGAGTAAACACCAGTGACACTACAACTCAGTGACACTTTCAGGTACAGTCTCACAACTCCGGGTACACAGTCTCAGGTACAATAATTTCATTTCAGGTACGATATTTCAGGTATAACAGTCTCGGTACACAGTCTCAGGTACAGTCTGATGAATAAGCCAGTAGTTGAAGTCTAAGGCCGTCACCAGCATGAAGAGTCACTCTCAAGGTCTATCTGTCGAACACTCCAGTGGAGTATCTGGGAGAGTTTACACTCTCCAGTTGGAGTTCTGGGAGAGTCTAGGACACTCTCCAGTTGGAAAGTCTGGTGTACACTCTCCAAGGTGCAAGGAAGAGTCTGTACACTCTCCAAGGTGTAGGGAAGAGAGTCCGGTGAGCACTCTCCAATGGTGTAGGGAGAGTCGGAAGGACATCTACAATAGTGTATGTGGAGTCCGGTTAACGCTCTCCAGTGTGAGAGTATAGTTGACACCCTCTAGGAGAGTCTGGTGGACACTCTCTACTAGAGTCTGGTGGACACTGTCAGTCAAGCCGGCTCGGAAGTCAAACATCAGGTCTGATGACGTAACCCCCTTGACTGCCGGCCGGTAAGGTAACTACAGTGGTACCTCGACATACGATATTAATCCGTCAGAGGGCATATCTTAAGAGAAACAATCGTTAGCGAATCAATTTTCCCCATAAGAAATAATGGAAATAAATTTAATCCGTCCAAGACTTCCAAAAATAGTTAAATAAAATATTTTTAGAACTTTTGGACATTAAATAATAAATAATTTAATAAAGAATATCTAAATAAGCATGCAAATATTGAACAATAACATGTCACTTACATTTATTGAAGAGTTGTTGATGTGTGGAGGACGGGAGGAGGGGAGAAGGTGGAGTAGTATGCTAGTGTTTGGGAAGGGGAATCCTTCCATTAACACTGCAGGTACCAAGTTCTTTTCTGGGGTTACTGGCCTTTTCTTTGAATGCTACACTCCTGCATGAATGCTACACTCCCTGCATGAATGCTACACTCCCTGCATGAATGCTACACTCCCTGCATGCCTGCTACACTCCCTGCATCCTTGCACACTCCCTGCATCCTTGCTACACTCCCTGCATCCTTGCTACACTCCCTGCATCCTTGCTACACTCCCTGCATCCTTGCTACACTCCCTGCATCCTTGCTACACTCCCTGCATCCTTGCACACTCCCTGCATCCTGCTACACTCCCTGCATCCTTGCTACACTCCCTGCATCCTTGCTATGCTCCCTGCATCCCTGCTACACTCCCTGCATCCTTGCTACACTCCCTGCATCCTTGCTACACTCCCTGCATCCTTGCTACACTCCCTGCATCCTTGCTACACTCCCTGCATCCTTGCTACACTCCCTGCATGCCTGCTACACTCCCTGCATGCCTGCTACACTCCCTGCATAAATGCTACACTCCCTGCATAAATGCTTCACTCCCTGCACATTCTTTACCACAGGCTTGGCCTGTGGGTGTGGGTGGGTGGTCGCTCTCACTTGTAAACAATAGCACACTGACGCTCCCTGGAGTGCGCGCTCAGCTGGGCGCCAAGCGGACACGTCCGGTACGAATGTTGGTAGACGAATCAAACAACGTAAGTCGCATTCAAATTTCTTACGTTATAAATATCGGTTATCGAATATAACGTAAGATGATAGCATCGTAAGTCGAGGTACCACTGTACCTAACAACCGTTGTTAGGTAGGGGGCCGTAACATTGGTAGTAACAAGCAGTTGCTCATAGTGTTTGTGAATTCTGTTACTTGTGGGTCCTGGTCATGTAGGAGATTTATGTTGAAATCTCCTGTGAGCAGCAAATGGTCTTTGTTCATGCGTGCATCAGTTATCAGGTTTCCTAGTTTTTCACTAAAGTGGTGAATGTTTGACTGTGGTAATCTGTAGATGTTTATCACTGTGAGGGGTTTTTGCAGGTCTTTTGATTTAAATTTAGCTATAATATATTCTCCATGCTCATCCCTTATGCAAGAGTTATTGATACATTCAAGTTGATCTGAGTAATATATAGCTATTCCACCCCCTCGCTGATCTGTCCTACAGTTGTGAATGGCTGTGTAACCTGTGATGGCATAGACATCTGTAGTATCAGGCTTTAGCCAGGTCTCAGTGTAATAGGTATCAGTATGTCACCATTAAAGCCACAACCTCCTCGACACGACCACTTGATACTGGAGTACCACAGGGAAGTGTCCTTGGTCCCCTGCTCTTCCTCTTATACATCAATGATCTACCCAATGTATCACAACACCTGAAACCAATACTCTTTGCTGACGACACGACTTATGTCATCTCCCACCCAAATCTTGAAACACTCGACACCATTGTTAACGACGAATTGCTAAAAATATCTACATGGATGACAGCCAACAAACTTACACTCAACACTGATAAGACCATCTATATTATGTTTGGTAACAGAGCAGGTGATGCACAATTAAACATTAACCCGTAAACGTTCCAAACGTATATATGTATACGTTTACTACCCCAGTGCCCCGAATATTTTGAAAAAAAAAATAGTTTTTTTTTATAGAAATAAAGAGCACATTTTTCTAAGTGTAATAGCATAAAAAAAATTTTTAGGCTCAGCACTTACCGATATATGAGACCGAGAAGTTGGCACTGAATGCTTACCTTACAGCAACATAGAGTCCTGCCGCTTGCAGAAGTGTTGCCGATATACCTTTTTTTCTCGTTTTTATATTATTTTATTTAATTTTATGTGCTGATAATTACAATTTATAGTAGTTCTTTGTTCTAAGACTAATATTAGGTACTGAAATTGTACTCAAATTGTCACAAACACACTGACAGGTGGACATTTACACCTGCCTTGGTCATTTACTATTGTCTAGGAATATATTCGAAGTATTTATAGGTTCCAGCAATGTTTTGGATACGTGGGAGTATATAATAATAATAATAATAATAATAGGAATAATAATAAGAATAATGAAAATAATAATAAGAATAAGAATAATAAGTTCCCTTGAAGCATGATGTAAAACAAGTCAGTCCACTGCTGACAGTGATAAGATAAGATAAGATAATTGGTGACATTTGAATAGCGTAGGCGAGGGTGCAGTGATAAGATAAGATAAGGGGTGACATTTGATGATCATGCCCCTCTGTTTTCACTGTTACACAACCATATCTGTCTGTCAAACTCTGTCTATCTGTGTCTTTTAAGCTCTCTGTCTATCTGTCTGTCTTCCAAGCTCTCTATCTGTCTGTCTGTCAAGCTCTCTATCTGTCTGTCTGTCAAGCTCTATATCTGTCTGTCTGTCAAGCTAGCTCTCTGTCTGTCAAGCTCTCTGTCTCTCAAGCTCTCTTGTCTCTCAAGCTCTCTGTCTCTCACGCTCTCTATCTGTCTGTCTGTCAAGCTCTCTATCTATCAAGCTCTCTGTCTGTCAAGCTCTCTGTCTGTCAAGCTCTTTATCTGTCAAGCTCTCTGTCTATCTGCCTGTCTGTCAAGCTCTCTGTCTGTCCGTCTAGCATCTAGTTCTCCCGTCTCAGAGAGATCTACTCCTGAACCAACACGTCTGGTTCCTGAGCAAGTGTAAATACATATTTGCCAGTCATGTTTACACATTATATCTACAAGCACTTCGTCTGAATTTTTTTGGGTTATCCTAGGAAATTTACACTATGTATAATTGTATTTGTGTACCTGTGAGACAGAGATAGACAGAGTCAGATAGAGATAGACAGAGACAGATAGACAGGCATAGGTTGCAAGACACTTTCCACTTAACCCATAAACTGTCCACATGTAGATATACGTTCACTCGCGTAGCTGACTGAACGTAGAGCTACGTTTTATTTTTCATTCCTTCAAATTTAGTGTGATAGGCCTGAGTCGCCTAGACATGAGAGAATGGGTCTGCACCCTCAGTGTCTACCTGGAGTCTACCTGGAGAGAATTCCAGGGGTCAACGCCCCCGTGGCCCGGTCTGTGACCAGGCCTCCTGTTGGACCAGAGCCTGATCAACCAGGCTGTTACTGCTGGCCGCACGCAGTCCAACGTACGAACCACAGCCCGGCTGATCAGGTACCGACTTGAGGTGCCTGTCCAGTGCCTGCTTGAAGACAGCCAGGGGCTTGTTGGTAATCCCCCTGATGTATGCTGGGAGGCAGTTGAACAATCTTGGGCCCCTCACACTTATTGTGTTGTCCCTCAAGGTGCTAGTGGCACCCCTGCTCTTCATTGGGGGATGTTACATCGCCTGCCGAGTCTTTGCTTTCGTGCGGAGTGATTTTTGTGTGCAAGTTTGGTACTAAGCCTCGAGAATTTTCCATGTGTATATAATAATGTATCTCTCCCGCCTGCGTTCTAGAGAGTACAGGTTTAGGAACTTCAAGCGTTCCCAGTAGTTGAGGTGGTTTATCGCACTTATGTGTGCGGTGAAGGTTCTCTGCACATTTTCAAGGTCAGCAATTTCACCCGCCTTGAAAGGTGCAGTTAGTGTGCAGCAATATTCCAGCCTAGATAGAACAAGCGATCTGTAAAGTGTCAACATGGGCTTGTGCGCAGTATTAAAAAAATCTGGGACCACTTAGTACCTTGTGGGAGCACCAATTCGATTGAGTGCCAGCTAGAGCAAATAGTGTGGCAAACACCAGGAATTCAATGATGTTATGTCGCATTAACACTCCTCTTATAAGAGGAAAGTAAAAATAGGTTAGATAAATACATGAGTGGCTGTGGGTGGGTGTGAGTTGGACCTGACTAGCTTGTGCTACTAGGTCTGATGCCATGCTCCTTCCTTCAGAGGATGTGACCTGACTAGGTGGGTCATTGGTCTAAGTTGGGGGGGTGACATGGACGTGCCTTGCATGGGCCAGTAGGCCTGCTGCAGTGTTCCTTCTTTATTATGTTCTTATGTATTCGGCAGGCTGGCTGGCTTTGGCTGTCTCTGGCTGGCTCTCTATCTGTCTATAATTCTATCTGTCTATATCTCTATCTGTCTATATCTCTATCTGTCCATATCTTTGTCTATATCTTTATCTGTCTATATCTTTGTCTGTCTATATCTTTGTCTGTCTATATCTTTGTCTGTCTATATCTTTGTCTGTCTATATATCTATCTATATCTATATGTCCTATATCTCTGTCTCTCTCTCATATGTACACATAAGTACAGTTATTATACATAGTGTAAATTACCTAGGATAACCCAAAAATTCCAGGCAAAGTGCTATACAATGCTTGTAGATATAATACATAATAAGCATGGAAACCCCTGGCAAGTAATACGCATCGTCACTTCTGGATCGTGTATAATACCTGTTGGCTTACGAGACACACTCTGAGACTGAGACAAGCAGACGGAAAGACATACACAGGCAGACAGATAAGCAGAGTTAGACAGACATAAGCAGAGCTAGACAAACAGACAGATAGATAGACAGACAGATAGATACAGACAGATAGACAGAGAGATACAGACAGACAGATAGACAGACAGACAGACAGACAGACAGACAGATATTGAAAAAGGGAGGGTTCCCTCCAGCACTGCTGACATTTATCAAATGTCACTGGGCTGTCAAGAGTTATCTGACACTTGTCAACACACCATTCTTCAAGGAGTTTCATATACTCCAGGATGTCTAAAACATTGCTGGGACCTATAAATACTTTGTATATATTTATAGACAATAGTAAATGACCAAGGAAGGTGAAACTGTTCACCTGTTGCTGTGATTGTGACTATTTGAGTACTATTTCAGTACATAATATTAATGTTAGAACAAAGATTGGCTATGAAATCACAAGAACTATTGTAAATTGTAATTATCAGAACATAAAAATTATATAAATTAAAATAAAAACTAGAAAAAAAAGTATATCGGCATTACTTCTGCAAGCGGCAGGACTTGATGTTGCCATTAGATGAGCATCCAGTACCAAATTGGCGGGCTTATATCTCGGTAAGTATTGGCCCCAAAATTTTTTTTTTAGCCTATCCTGTTTATAAAAATGTGCTCTTCATTTAAAAAAAAAAAAAAAAAAATTTTTTTTTTTTCAAAATATTCGGTCAGCTACGCGAGTGAACGTATATCTACATGTGGACAGTTTAAGGGTTAAAATGGGAGAGTTAATACTACGTGACATCAGTGAATCCCATGTGTTTACCGCGCGGTTTGCTCTAGCTGGCTCTTAATTGAACTGGTGCTCCCACAACGTACTAAGTGGTCCCAGATTTTTTTAATGCAGCGCACACTAAGGGCTAAGACCCATTCTATGCTGACCAGGCATCTCAGGCCAATCGTGTCAAATTTGGAGGCAGGAAAAATAAAACGTGAATATACGTTTGGGGCAGTAGCAGTACAAACGTATATATACGTGTGGACCGTTAACAACACTCCTATTGCTAAACATAATGAGGGCAAATTCCTGGGCCTTCACCTCGACAGTAATCTGAAATTCAGCACTCATATCCAACACATAACAAAGAAAGTGTCCAAAACTGTGGGGATCCTCTCTAAGATACGTTACTATGTACCACAATCAGCCCTACTCACACTATACTATTCACTCATCTATCCCTACCTCACATATGCCGTTTGTGCTTGGGATCAACAGCAACAAGACACCTAAAACCAATAATAACCAAATAAAAAGCGCAGTAGAATTATACACGCAATCCAACGCTAGGCAACACCCGCCCCCCTCTTCAAAGACCTAAACTTACTCACTGTTCAGAACATCCACACTTACTACTCTGCAATCTACATTTATAGAACCATAAATACAAACTTTAACCCTGAGCTAAAACACTTTCTTGACAGTTGTGACAGGACCCATAGACATAATACCAGACACAAACATCTCTTTGACATTCCCGCGTCCGACTAAATCTATACAAAAATTCAATGTACATAAGGGCCTAAAATCTGGAACTCCCTGCCTGAAAACTCTAGAACTGCAGACACAACCTCCATTTTCAAAAGCACCGTTAAAAAACATCTTATCTCACTTACCGGTAGCTAACCACATGAAATACTTTATCTTGCACATATCCACAACAAAATTACACTTATTGATATCTGTGATTCCCCTTAATTTGCACAAGACTGTGCCAAGATTCTAATACAACTATTGCTTCATAATTCTTAAGCTAGTCATAAGTTTGCCTAAGACACTCCAATATAGAAACTGTGTCATGCCAACATGTCACCATTTCCATTAATATATAAACTAATTGTTAAATTCTTTAATTTTTATACTACCTCAATTTTGTAAACCTAGTTAATCACTACAATTACCTAACCTTAATACCAGTATAATCATTGTATAGAGTAAATTTGCCTGATTTACTCCAATATTGGAGCAAACCTAGTACAGTGGTACCTCGAGTTACGATGGTCCCCAAAATCGCCCTTTTATGTAAGTTTATTTTTTTAAATGCTTTTGTAAGTATATTTTTGGGGGTGTAAAAGGACTAGTCTATTTTACATTATTCCTTATGGGGATAAATTCGTTTGGTAATGGCACTTGAACAGCATTCTCGAACAAAAATATCGTAACTCGAGGTACCACTGTATTAAGTCTGCCCGAAATGTCTAGCGTGCCCAGGCATGCTAGGCACAGGCATGCTAGGCCCAGGCATGCTAGGCCCAGGCATGCTAACGGCCATCTTTGTAATTATAGCCCTTAGTCCTTAAAATGTAAAACACACATTGTAATTTTTACAGAGAAATATATCAATTTGAATTTGAATTGTAGTGATTAACAAGGTTTACAAAATTGAGGTAGTATAAAATTTAAGAATTTAACAATTAGTTTATATATTAATGGAAATGGTGACGTGTTGGCATGATACAGATTCTATATTGGAGTGTCTTAGGCAAACTTATGACTAGCTTAAGAATTATGAAGCAATAGTTGTATTAGAATCTTGGTTACAGTCATGTGCGAATTAAGGGGGAATCACAGATATCAATGTGTAATTTTGTTGTGGATATGTGCAAGATAAAGTAGTTTTCATGTGGTTAGCTACCGGTAAGTGAGATAAGATGTTTTTAACGGTGCTTTTGAAAATGGAGGTTGTGTCTGCAGTTCTAGAGTTTTCAGGCAGGGAGTTCCAGATTTTAGGCCCTTTTATGTACATTGAATTTTTGTATAGATTTAGTCGGACGCGGGGAATGTCAAAGAGATGTTTGTGTCTGGTATTATGTCTATGGGTCCTGTCACAACTGTCAAGAAAGTGTTTTAGCTCAGGGTTAAAGTTGGTATTTATGGTTCTATAAATGTAGATTGCAGAGTAGTAAGTGTGGATGTTCTGAACTGTGAGTAAGTTTAGGTCTTTGAAGACCTTCTTTAGAATCAAAGCAGTCTCTGTGAAGTGTACACAAGTTACAGTAGTAATCAACTACTGTACTTACAAATCATATTTTGCTTAGCTGACAAAATATTGCATAAGAGACTTATAAATTAATGCAATGAATGTGTTCACATTATGTTCTAAGAAACAAGATCGCCACTCATCTAGATAACCATCAATTACACAACCCAGGGCAGCATGGGTTTAGAGCAGGTCACTCCTGTCTGTCCCAACTACTGGACCACTACAACAAGGTCCTGGATGCTCTAGAAGACAAACAGAATGCAGATGTTATATACACAGAGTTTGCAAAAGCCTTTGATAAGTGTGACCATGGTGTGATAGCACACAAAATGCGTGATAAAGGAATAAGAGGAAAAGTTGGTAGATGTATCTATAATTTCCTAACAAGTAGAACACAAAGAGTAGTAGTCAACAGAGTAAAGTCTGAGGTCGCTACGGTGAAAAGCTCTGTTCCACAAGGTACAGTACTCGCTCCCATCCTGTTCCTCATCCTTATATCGGACATAGACAGGGATATCAGCCACAGTGCCGTGTCTTCCTTTGCAGATGACACCCGAATCTGCATGACAGTGTCCACCATTGAAGACACTGCAAGACTCAAAGCAGACATCAACCAAATCTTTAAATGGGCTGCAGAAAACAATATGAAGTTCAATGATGAGAAATTTCAATTACTCCGATATGGAAAACGTGAGGAAATTAAAATCTCATCGGAGTATAAAACAAATTCCAACCACACAATAGAGCGAAAAACTAATGTCAAAGACCTGGGAGTGATCATGACAGAGGATCTCACCTTCAAGGACCATAACACTGTAGCAATCGCATCTGCCAGAAAAATGACAGGATGGATAATGAGAACCTTCAAAACCAGGGATGCCAAGCCCATGTTAACACTTTTCAGATCGCTTGTTCTATCTAGGCTGGAATATTGCCGCACACTAACTGCACCTTTCAAGGCAGGTGAAATTGCTGAACTAGAAAATGTACAGAAAACCTTCACGGCACGCATAACTGCAATAAACCACCTCAATTACTGGGAACGCTTGAAGTTCCTAAACCTGTACTCCCTGGAATGCAAGCGGGAGAGATATATTATTATATATTCTTGGAAAATCCTAGAGGGATTAGTACCAAAGTTGCACACGAGTGTCACTTCCTACGAAAGCAAAAGACTCGGCAGACGATGTAACATACCCCCAATGAAAAGCAGGGGTGTCACTAGCACGTTGAGAGACAACACAATAAGTGTCAGAGGCCCAAGACTGTTCAACTGCCTCCCAGCATACATAAGGGGGATTACCAATAGACCCCTGGCTGTCTTCAAGCAGACACTGGACAGGCACCTAAAGTCGGTGCCTGACCAGCCAGGCTGTGGTTCGTACGTTGGACTGCGTGCATCCAGCAGTAACAGCCTGGTTGATCAGGCTCTGATCCAACATGAGGCCTGGTCACAGACCGGGCCGCAGGGGCGTTGATCCCTGGAACTCTCTCCAGGTAAACTCCAGGTATGTTAATATAGTCATATCCCGCCCTACGTCATGAATTGGTTCCAAGAGCTGTGATGTAACCCAGTTTGTAAACTGGATGTAATCCCTTAAAAATACCTTAAAATGACGACAAACATTGTAAAACTAGCGTAAATAACTCTCAAAAGAATATAACTACAGTGGACCCCCGAGTTTCGGCCATAATTCATTCCAGAAGGCTGTTCAAGTGCCATTACCAAACGAATTTGTTCCCATAAGGAATAATGTAAAGTAGGTTAGTCCATTTCAGACCACCAAAAATACACTTACAAAAGCACTTACAATATTACACTTACATAATTGTTCGAGTTTTGAGGTGGTCGAAACTCGGGGGTCCACTGTATTGTTAAACCTTAAAGAACACTTGAAACACATTTTAGTCATATTTTTTAAAAGAATAACGAACACAAAAAATTATGACCTAAGTGACGTTGCTCAGTGATGTAAAGTCAGAAATGATGATGTTTGCTGAACTGAAATTTACTCCTAAAAAAAGTGGTGTCAAGGCAAATTTGACATAGGCTGAAATGACAGAAAGGGGTATGACTGTATCCTCCTTACCTATAATCATAATCATACCTGTAATTCTTAAAACAATTACACTTGATAAAAGTCATATATCATGTACTAATAGGATATTCAATTCTCTTGTTTTCACTGTAACTCCTAATTTTATTTTTACAACCACTTAAGAGACTATATATAAACACTCAGTCATTGACTTATTAATCTTAAGTTTGCCAGAAATGCTCTGCATATTAAGGGGCTTTCTGCATGCACACCTAAATGTCATTCACCTTCGTAGAAACATTGTATCATGCTGAAATAAAGAATCTTTATCTTAATTCAGGTGAACTTACTTCCTTCATGAGGGCCACAGGTAATCTGTCCAGTCTGAGGCGTTTGCTGGAGGAATCCAACAGCAATTCCTTGGGGTCTCCAAAGTCTTCTCTGGAAGTTTGGATTCCCACCTCCACCACTGAGACATCTTTGGGAGGTGAGCTTGCCAAGGTCTCAAGGTCTCTGGTGGATTCAGGGAAGGTTTCTTGCGACGCCTGCGAGAGCCCGCCAGGATTTCCAGTCTCTGAGGCCTCCATATTGTCTGAGCCATGTGGAGATGTTGTTTGAGACCTCACTGGTGACCTATAAGATGGACTTGAAAACCAAGAGCTGCTACTGGAGCTTGAGCTTCGGGAACGATGCGGTGAACTGACCCGCTGCCGTTTATTCCTACAGGTTTTACATTAAAACTTACAATCAATATTTATTGAGAGTACAGTACAGTGGACCCACGGTTAACGAATACCCCGGAAATCGTGCAATTATGTAAGTATAATTTTGTAAGTTCTTGTGGAAGTGTATTTTTGGGGGTCTGAAATAGGCTAACCTACGTGAAATTTTTCCTTAAGGGAGTAAATTCGTTCGGTAATGGCACTTGAGCAGACTTCAGGAGTGAAGTTTTTACGAAACTCGGGGGTCCACTGTAGTCCCAATATCCACGGGTGATACTTTCCAAAACCTACTGTGGATGCCTGAAACTGTGGATAATACCAAACCCTATACATTATACCTATGATAAAATTGAATTGGTAAATTATGTCGAGAATTATAACTTTTTCACCGATGGGAAGCACTTCACAGTTTCTCTTAGGCTTTCAAGAAGTCCCAGCATCACTGCTTTTGTACTTTGGGACCATTATTAAGCAAAATTGAGTCATTTTCAATCCACGGTAAACTGCGGATAACTGAAGCCACGGAAACTGAACCCGTGGATACAGGGGTTCTACTGCACTGTAACAGTTAAAAGTGATCATAATACAGTGGACCCCCGAGTTACGATCATAATTCATTCCAGAAGGCTGCTCAAGTGCCATTACCGAACGAATTTTCTCCCTTAAGAAATAATGTCAAGTAGGTTAGTCCATTTCAGACCCCCAAAAATACACTTACAAAAGTACATCTCATCAATAACTATGTATCTTGTCTACCCAACCATGTATCATTTTACCATGTCTCAATAAAGTATTATTATTATTATTACTTACAATATTACACTTACATAATTGTACAATTTCCGAGGTGAACGTAACTCGGGGGTCCACTGTACTATGTGATTGGTACGCCCAAAATGAAATGCATGCTGGTGGCTTTCTTTTGTATTAAACAATGTTATATTACATGTAAACTACATTATCTATATTTTTTTAACACACTGGCTATCTCCGACCGAGGCAGGGTGACCCTAAAAAGAAGAAATTTGAAGTGTTTCTTCTTTTCATATTTATTAATTTATACTGGAGGTGTTACTAGCATTTTGCTGCCAGCATTTAGTAATTTATACATGAGGTGTTACTAGCATCTTGCTGCCAGCATTTAGTAATTTATACATGAGGTGTTACTAGCATTTTGCTGCCAGCACTTAGTAATTTATATATGAAAAGGTGTTACTAGCACCTTGTTCCCAACATTTTAGCCACCTCTTATGCATGGCTTACAGAGGAAGAATTCTCCTACACTTCCCCATGGAGAATTATCTTTATACAACATAAAAATAAATAAAAATTTGAATTTCACATAATTTTATGGATTAGAGTAATTATACCTATAATTATACTAATAAGTGGAATACAAGCTTATTGTAAAGCCATTAATTTCTTTTATGCAGTACAAGAGGGCTCCACATATACAGCCCCCATACAGTATACAGCACCTATTTTCAGTGTTCTACATTTATGTTGGCTTTCAAGTGAGCCTTGTTCATTATGTTTAGTGCTTTTATTACTGCACTGCCATTTTTTGCCATTTTCATACAACAGCTGCATAAGAGAAGGGCGACCAGCGCCATATTTAGAGATGTAATCAAGACCTGCACTCAATGGCTTGAAGGAAGGTATTAGGAGCTGAAAACACATGCAAACATTCCTCACCCATGTACTTGAACCCACTGAGAGGCGGTGGGTTTAAGTACGAAGCGGTTATACACATCTGGTACGTAATGAAGATGTATGAACAGGGACGTACACAGATACATACATCAGGTAGATAGTGAAGATGTATGAACAGGGACCTACACAGATACATACATCAGGTAGATAGTGAAGATGTATGAACAGGGCCCTACACAGATATGTACATACATCTGGTAGATAGTGAAGATGTATGAATTGGGCCCTACACAGATATGTACATACATCTGGTAGATAGTGAAGATGTATGAACAGGGCCCTACACAGATATGTACATACATCTGGTAGATAGTGAAGATGTATGAACAGGGCCCTACACAGATATGTACATACATCTGGTAGATAGTGAAGATGTATGAACAGGGCCCTACACAGATACATAATATGGTTTACACGTAATAAAATAGGCAAGTTACATATTATTATTAAACAGAAAGAATGAACAAAAAGGCACAATACCGCAACTAGAACACTACACAAATAAACCACACACAAGAGTTGTTTGTGTGAGGGTTATTGTTCGGCTATCAAACCTTTGGGGCCCAGTCCCTGGACCCATTATGTACCTCTGTAATCTTTTTGACTACCGCCCACAGGTAGTCAATTTATGTATCTTTACATTAAATAAAGATTTTTATTTTGTGGGTGGCATCCTAGGTAGGGAGAGATGTATGGATAATTCTCCATACACCTGCTGCCCCTGTTTACCCAGCAGTAAATAGGTACCTGAGTGTTAGGTTGACTGTTATCCTCACTATACTGTGCATAATACATGATATACAAAATATGTATCAGATATTTTAACTAGGTACAGTAGACCCCCGTTTTCGTTATTTTTTTGTTCCAGAATGCTGTTCAAGTGCCATTACCAAACGAATTTATTCCCATAAGGAATAATGTAAAGTAGACTAGTCCCTTTAGACCCACAAAAATACACTTACAAAAGCATTTAAAAAAATACACTTACATAAAAGGGCGAGTTTGGAGCAGGACGAACACCGGGTCCACTGTATTTAAATTGTATATATGTATGTACAGTAGAACGTCATTTAGCACGATAGTTACGTTCCTGAAAAAGTCGTGTTAGATAATTTCGTCTTAAATAATTAACAGAACTTATGGGAAAAATAGGGTTACGTGTTTGAGAGTCCCCAAAAAGCCAAACAAGTTTTTTTAGACCAACATATCTTGCAAAAATTGAAGGCGAATATGTAATTTTAGTTCATTGTCATGATCTATTACTGCTTAAGACTACAAATGCAATAGAAATAATAGTATTTCTTACCTTAAATTGTGGGTAATGATGTTTGTGGATGGTAGTGAAGAGTGGATATGGATGGTGTGGCCCTACTGAGCTGAGGTGGATATGTAATTGTAGTGCATTGTCATGATCTATTACTGCTTAAGACTACAAATGCAATAGAAATAATAGTATTTCTTACCTTAAATTGTGGGTAATGATGTTTGTGGATGGTAGTGAAGAGTGGATATGGATGGTGTGGCCCTACTGGGCTGAGGTGGATAGTAGAAGTTCTTGAACTGAAGTCGATGGTTGAACTGAGTGTCTAACTTTAAGTCAGTCAAGCCATTCAGTAAGTCAGTCAAGCCATTCAGTAAGTCAGTCAAGCCATTCAGTAAGTCAGTCAAGCCATTCAGTAAGTCAGTCAAGTCATTCAGTAAGTCAGTCAAGTCATTCAGTAAGTCAGTCAAGTCATTCAGTAAGTCAGTCAAGTCATTCAGTAAGTCAGTCAAGTCATTCAATAAGTCAGTCAAGTCATTCAATAAGTCAGTCAAGTCATTCAATAAGTCAGTCAAGTCATTCAGTAAGTCAGTCAAGTCATTCATAGTCAGTCAAGTCATTCATAAGTCAGTAAGTCATTCATAAGTCAGTCAAGTCATTCAGTAAGTCAGTCAAGTCATTCATAGTCAGTCAAGTCATTCAGTAAGTCAGTCAAGTCATTCAGTAAGTCAGTCAAGTCATTCAGTAAGTCAGTCAAGTCATTCAGTAAGTCAGTCAAGTCATTCAGTAAGTCAGTCAAGTCATTCATAAGTCGAAGTCGTAGTCAGCAAGTCATTCAGTAAGTCAGTCAAGTCATTCAGTAAGTCAGTCAAGTCATTCAGTAAGTCAGTCAAGTCATTCAGTAAGTCAGTCAAGTCATTCAGTAGTCAGTCAGTCATTCAGTAAGTCAGTCAGTCACGTCAGTCAGTCATCTAGTCAATTCAGTTTCAGTCGTCTTAGTGTCAAGTCAGTCATCACAAGCCACGTTATGTTTTTACATTTTTTTTATGTGTACAAAGTAACATTCATAGCCACGGGTTATGCTTGTCTAATATCTTGTTTCTTCGTAATTCAAGATCAACACATTCCTTATTATTCTTCACAAACACAGCTGGCTTGTAGCCAGGACTTATTGACGCGTATGAAATACGTACGAATGCTGGGATGGTGGGGTCCGTGGTGGGTGGGTAAGGCGGGTGGTGTCTGCTGAACCACAACAACAGTAGTAGTAACAAGACTGCTTGTGAGAATGGTTACTTGTTTTCCTTCCCACAAACTGTAAGTAAGTTTATTCAGGTATACACAGATACAGTTACGAAGATTATCATACATGGCAGCATATGTGTAGAGAACCTAGGATAACCCAAAAAGTCAGAGTGACAGTATTTCCATTGACTGACTTGGGTTATCCTAGGTTCTCTACACATATGCTGCTATGTATGATAATGTATGTAACTGTACTCACCTAATTGTGGTTGCAGGGGTCGAGACTCAGCTCCTGGCCCCGTGTATCTGAATAAACTTAGTTTGCAGGAAGGAAAAACAACAAATTCCCTTTTCCTCAAAGCATGAGGATTCTTAGGCAGTAAATAACCATGCGCTCAAAATTTTTCCCCTCCTGCCGAACCGTGTAATATCATCTTTACGTCGTGTAAGATGATAATGTGTCGCAAATCTTAAATCGTGCAATACCGGTAACGTGCAACATAATCTCGTGCTAAATGACGTTCTACTGTATTTCTTCAAGTAAATTATTTGAGAAATGTTGCAGTTTTTGAACTGTAGTATTGGCATGTCTCTGGCAAGACAGTGATGGAGTGAGTGATGATGAATGTGTTTCTTCTTTTTCCGGTCACCCTGCCTTGGTGGGAAACAGCCGATGTGTTAAAAAAAAATTATTTGAGCTGGGACACCAGTTTGTCAGGGAAAACTAGTAGTCATTAGCAGGACTTATTTACTACCACACATCTTCTAAATTTTAATGACCTGCATGAGGCAGTGGTGACGGTAAAGTCAATACAGACTCTCCTCACTTAGCGACATACTTGTTTACCGACGCCTCGGACTTATGATGGGTTCTCTGACCAGTATGCATACGTATATAATGTATATTAAAGCTGATTTCCTCTATTCTGTTTATTACAATATACAGTACACATCTGCATAAGCATTTTAAAATATACTAAAAATGTTATAAATGGTGCAAAGGTGATATTCAAACAATATCAAAGATGGTTGACAGAAGCCCACTACCATTATACATAGTATGCTCCTCGCTTAGCGACGAATTCCTTTACCGACGTGGTCTTAGGAACAGAACTACGTCATTAAGTGAGAGGCTGTACACAGCTTTAAGAGCAGATATACGGCTCAAAAGGTCAGAAATCAGTTATATTATCTAAGTACAGGAGGGCCTGCATATACAGTCCAGTATCATAAATTGTACTACCTCATATTAATAATAGAGTAAAATATTGAATATTTGTAATCTACCAGTCTTCACCTGTCTAGACTTAAGCCATCTGTAAGTATTAGGTTAAGTTTGCCCAAAATGCCTCGGCACGATAGTGGCTTTCTTTGTACCATTCAAATTATGAAATGTAAACACACATTGTAACCTTAGCAAAGAAATAAAATGTTATTTTACGTATTTTATTTATTTATTGTTCATTATGTTCGGTGCTTTTACAGATGCACCACCATTTTCACACAACAGGTGCGTAAGGGAAGGACAATAGGCACCGTATTTTAAGATAAGCATTGTATGTACTGTGTACTTATTTTATCTTTTTATTCCTAGCTGTATTAAGCACTTGATATATGATGATAGTGTAAATGCATAATCACACATTTTAGATGCATTCAATAATGAAAAAAACTGCTCTTTTCCACCTGCTGGAAATTTTTCTTTACAGATACAGATACTTTATTTCTGATAATATTACAAAGTGGGGTGTACATGTGTTATTTATACATTTTATGAGTTAGATATTACTAGATGGCCAATAATATGCCTAGGTATGCCTAGGCATTTCAGGCAGTCTTATGATAGATCTTACTCAATAGTGACACAATGAATATACAGTGGTCCCTCGGTTTTCGCCAAAAATTCGTTCCAGGATGCTGCTCAAGTGCCATTACCGAACGAATTTACTTCCTTAAGAAATAATGTCACGTAGGTTAGTCTATTTCAGACCCCCAAAAATACACTTGCAACAGCACTTACGAAAATACACTTACATAAATGTTCGAGTTTGGAGATGCACGAAAACCGAGGGACCACTGTACTGATATTAAGGTTAGGTTTACAAAATTGAGATACTGTAGTACAAACATTTAAGAATTTAACAGTTTATATATTAATGGTGAAGGTGATGTTTTGGCATAATACAATTTCTATATTGGATTGTCTTAGGCAAAACTTATGACTAGCTTAAGAATTATGAAGCAATAGTTGTATTAGAATTTTGGTTACAGTCATGTGCAAATTTTGGGGATTCACAGATATCAATAAGTGTATTTTGCTGTGGATATGTGCAAGATAAAGTAGTTTTCATGTGGTTAGCTACCAGTTGGGTGCGTAAGTGAGATAAGATGTTTTTTAACAGTGCTTTTGAAAATGGAGGTTGTTTCTGCAGTTATAGAGTTTTCAGGCAGGGAGTTCCAGATTTTAGGCCCTTTTATGTACATTGAATTTTTGTATAGATTTAGTCGGTCACAGGGAATGTCAAAGAGATGTTTGTGTCTGGTGTTTACCATAGTGTCAGAAACCTAAGAGACCTACAAATGGGGTCCTGTATTAGAAAGTACAAATTGAAGAATACACACGTTTTCTTTCCTGAAGCATCATCAATCAGGTCTGGTGGCAGCTGGTTTGCTGAAATGAAACAAGAATTTTAGATCCACTTATACAAAAGATATGTAAGTGCTGTACAGCTGCATTTCTACAATGGTTACTTACGATGGGGTTACTTACGATGGGGTTACTTACGATGGGGTTACTTACGATGGGGTTACTTACGATGGGGTTACTTACGATGGGGTTACTTACGATGGGGTTACTTACGATGGGGTTACTTATGATGGGGTTACTTACAATGGGGTTACTTACAATGGGGTTACTTACGACTGGGTTACTTTAGTAATAAGGTAAAATAATAATACTTTATTGAGACATGGTACAATGATACATGGTAGACAAGATACATAGGTATTAATGAGATGTACATGCCAAAAGCCCCTAATATGCTGTGCATTGCGGGCATTCTTAGGACTACTTAATTGTAGACTACATGGTAAAAAGTTATGGTTGATAATTTATAAAATAAGTATAATTGTGTATCTAAGTTATAAAGTTTGAATATAAGTTGAACATATCAATTAATTGTAACAATGCAACTAATTGAGTGAGATAACAATTTAAAACAATTAATTGCATTGCAGTTACAGTTTACATGGTCATTATACTGTAAATGTTATGGAAACAGTTAGCTTAGTATGTATTATTCATAACAGGTTTTTACATTTAAGTGATTAGTCAGGTTTTTACATTTAAGTGATTATTCTACTTTGTTGGGAATGTTTGATATTGAGCATTTAGGTTTGGGTGAGAAGGTGTTTTTTTAGCATCGTTTTGAATTGGGGTACAGGCAGGGTTTCTTTGGCAATGACAGGTAATGAATTCCAAATTTTCGTGCCTTTTATATGCATTGAGTTTTTACATAGTGTTAGATGGACACGGGGAAAAAAAATAATGAATAATTTAAATTTACCACTCTATAACCTATGTCTAATTTTAAGTAGTGTGTAAACATTAGGATTTGTTTGCGAGAAATGCTCAGCCACGATAGTGACTTTCTACTTAACATTTTAAAAATGTGAATCACACATTGTAACTTCTGCAAAGATATAAAAACTGTATTGTATTGTACGTGCCAATGAACCCATCATGAGTCGAAAATATTGTAAGAATGTGAATATTAACC
>WNWK01008427.1:20000-34557 GCA_009830355.1 Cherax destructor | reverse complement strand
TGTGGTCTGCAGTTGTGTATTGCTGTGTATCCTGGTAGCGAGTAGATATCTATTGTATCCTGCTTAAGCCAGGTTTCAGTAAGGACAATACATGTGAAGGTTGTCTTTAGGGAACCAAGGAGGGCAAGGAGGTCATCATAGTGTTTGCTTAAGGATCGGACGTTGTAGTTAAGAACTGTTATACTTTTAGTAGTGTTTAGGACAGTGTGGGCTTGTGAAGCTGTGTAGTAGAGGCAGTTATTTTCCAGTAAATTTTGGATGGGTGTTTGATTAAATAGGTTTAGATCAGGGTCGATGTGATCATTCATCATTTAGGTTAAATAGTAATTTTGAAATATCATGTATTGTGTGGTGAGTTATAGTACTGATGTCTGTAGTAAGGGATATTTTGATAAGTATATAACTAATGCACATTGGTCAAATAGAGTATAGCAACATATAAACATAATGGACTTGGTATTGAGTATGTATTAAGCTAGTATGAAATAAAAATTTAGATATAAACTAATAAGATACAATTATTAAAAATAAGGTAGCACCAATGAGTTTGGTATTGGTTATGTATTAAGCTAGAAGTAAAATGGGATATTTGCCACAGGTTATTAAAAAGTATAATTGGTTAAGATAGGGCAATGATGATGTAGCTGTATATGGAAGCTTGGATCTTTAACAATGATAGGTTAATAAAAATAAAGGTATAAAATAAGATTGAGCAATGAAGTATAATAAAATGGGGTAATAATAATTTTAAAATAAAAAATTGGGCAATAAAGCTTGAATAATAAGGGAATTTTGTAGTTATTAAATACAAATTAAGACTATGAGGTAGAATTAAGACAATGAGGGAATTTTGTAGTTATTAAATACTAATTAAGACTATGAGGTAGAATTAAGACAATGAGGTAGAATGGTAGTTGGATATAAAAGTGAAAATTTAATGGTAAGAGGGTATTAGAATTTACAAAATTTATAGATGGTTCATAACACTAATAGTGGACAGTGGGTTTACTACATATTATTCTAATTCTGTTAACCCAGCCTCACTCAGGAATCTTTTTAGTTCATGTTCTGTTGCAATGAAATACCTCTTCCCAGTGGGCTGTTTCCTAACTGCGATTTTACCATCCCTCACAAAGCACTGATGAATTTTTTGGGCATTGCGTAATTTTCTTAATCGATAAAGGAGGTTTTGTCTTGTTTTAGTAAGGCACTCATTAACGTATACATCAGATTTCATAGTTATGGATGTTTTTAGTAGGTTGTTTCTTTGCAAGCTGGTATTGAATTTTAATAGCACTGTTTTTTTCCCTGCTTGGTAGCCCATCATGATATGGAAAAATTTGGTTGGCAGTTTGTTTTCTATCCTAGAATCATATACAGGTACAACACTGATTTACCAGCAACAGATTGTCCAGCACCTGTTTTCATCCAGACGAAATTATGAGACTACTTTTTTTCCAAAATAGTTTACCTGGTGGCCACTGAAGGCATTGTATGGCATACATACTCACTTATATTGTTTATTCTGCAGTTGGTGGTGATGATCTCTTGATTGTGTGTGATTCTTAGCATATTTTGCTATTAACCCTAGCTATGGCTAGTGATTAGCTTTGCATCTCCAGTAAAATTTTAAAATTTACCACTTCGGAAGTGGTGGCACTGTAACATTCTTTGTATGTACAGTAATAAATAAACCCGTTTCATTTATACAGTGGAACCTCGACTTACGAGTTTAATTTGTTCCGTGACCTAGCTCGTAAATCAATTTAAATTTAAATTAATTGAAATGCCATTAATCCGTTCCAGCGGAATTCCTGCTCTCGAGAGGCAGGACAAAATACTACTCCAATATGATGCTAATATCAACTCTACAGCTTATTTATCTATCACAATTCATCTAATATGACATAATAAACAATATAAATAACATTGAAACATGATATACAGCCTCTCCTCACTTAGCGACGTACTCGTTTACCGACGTCTCGGACTTACGACGGGCTCTCTGACCAGTATTCATACCTAAATAATGTATATTAGAACTGATTTCCTCTATTCTGTTTATTTCAATATACAATGCACTACTGAATAAACATTTAAAAATATACTAGAAATGTTTTAAATGGTGCAAAGGTGACATTAAAACAATATCAAAGATGGTTAACACAAACTCACTACCATTATAGCATGCTCCTCACTTAGTGACGAATTCGTTTAACGACATCGTCTCAGGAACCGAACTCCATCGTTAAGTGAGGTGAGGCTGTATACTCTAGAATGAATAAAATATGTCATTATGTGACTAGTGGGGGCCATTCCTGCTCCTGCTCTGACCATATCTTCCCATGCTCTTATTATAAGAGAAAATGGAGTGTTTATGAGGCTAACTGCACTTGATCACTAGTTTCATAAGGAAAACACTGAAACAATGTATTTATAAATAAGAAATATTGTATAAAAAACATAATAGAGAATGTAAATAAATAAACTGGTTTTATAAAGTGTTCGTACATATTTACCTGGGAGAAGAGATGTTGGCGAGGTGGAGGGTAGAAAATTGGCAGAGCGGCGTATGCTGTCAGTGGCTGACAACCACAACCTGCTTGTGTTTATCTATGATTTCATGCTTTAATTCCATGGACATCATCATCATCATCTTCTCATCACTGTCCTTTGCACTTACTTTCTTAGGAACCATGGTTAGGAAAAGAAATTTGACAAAAATAACTGTACAGAATGCAAGCAAAGGAATAATGTAAAGTAGACTAGTCCTTTTAGACCCCCAAAAATACACTTACAAAAGCATTTACAAAAATACACTTACATAAAAGGGCGAGTTTGGAGCATCACGAACACCGGGGGTCCACTGTATTATTAATTTAGGGAACTGAAGCTTGCTCGTTATTATTATTATTATTATTATTAATTTAGGGAACTGGAGCACAGATCAAGAGCCCCTCACCAGCATCAATTGGGAATTGGATCTGTGCTCCAGTTCCCTAAATTAATAATAATAATAATAATAATAATACATAATAATAATGAGGAGCTTCAGAAGGCCACCACTAGTTGGCGCAGCAAATGCCAAAACATCCGCTGAGCAGTGGAAGCATTTCTCTCGTGCTTTGCTTGCATTTTGTACAGTTATTTTGCCAGATTTTTTCTTTCTAACCATGGGTCCTAAGAAAGTAAGTGCAAAGGACAGTGCTGAGAATTAAAGCATGAAATTATAGATAAACACAAGCGAGGTGTGCGGGTTGTGGATTGAGGGGGAAGCTCGCTCGTACATAACTCGGATTTTGGCTTGTAACTCAGAGCAAAAAATTGACCGAGCGACGGCTCGTATCTCGAAAAACTCTCATGTTGGGGCACTTGTAAGTCGAGGTTCCACTTTACTAATGTTTAATTTAAGTTTCCAGCAGACCATGGTGGGTCAGAGGTGCATTGTTAAATTATTATACGTATAACCTTTGTTGGTCCAACAAAATTGATAAACCAGCAAAGCCTAGGAATCAAAGATGCCGGAAAATAGGTGTTGTACCTGTGCCATCAATATATTTCTTTATAATTTAGATATTCCATTATAGTGATTCAGTTTTTCATGGTGTAACATTTTATAGTACAGATAGTTTAATAGTCTCTTGTTTATCTCCTCATATAAATCTGTCTCCCATATGTAGTTTTAAACACTGGATTGTATGCATTGAAAACTTGAAAAGTTTTTTTCTTTATTTTGAATTTCAGCCATGAATAGAGTAAATCCTCATTATAAAGTACCTTCATATAAGGAACTTCGAAATACAGAACAAAATCTGAGTCAGCTGATTTGGAAACAACAGTCAAAGTCTGTAGGTTGCATAATTGTTGGTTATTGTTAATATCACAGTAAAATAATCTTTTCTTTACCACGATTGCCATTACAAGCCCCATGCTCTCCCCTATTAGTTTATTATAATGAGGACTTATTGTTTATTTAAAAACTAATGTTTAACATTTTCTCTAGTATTGCTTGCAATTGTTTTTTACCACTGCAGTGGTGCCTCGGCATACAAACAGCTCCCAACTTGAACAATTATGTAAGTGTATTTTTGTAAGTGCTTTTGTAAGTGTATTTTTGGGAGTCTGAAACAGATTAATATAATTTACATTATTCCTTATGGGAACAAATTTGTTCGGTATCGGCACTCGAACAGCCTTCTGGAACGAATTAAGCTCGTAACCCGAGGTACCACTGTAGTGTGTATTTATATATAAATTTAATGATTTAATTATAAGTCTTCTTATTTGGAGTTTTGTAATAATTATTTCAGGTCAAGTGAAAGCTGAGATAAAGAAAACTGAAGAATGTAGCACTTACTTGTATGACTTTACAATGTGCAATCCACCTTTCTTCAGTTGTGAAGAGGAGACAAACACAATGAAGAAGTCCAGGAAGGACAGAGGAGAGCCTCTTAGTGCTCCAACTGGTAGGAATTAAGTTTTCACTATTATTTGTTTAGATTAAGCTTGAAAGCTAAGATGGCTGTTTTCAGAAATGAGAGAAGTCTAGACTCTCTTAATAAATAGAATACTAGCCAAATCCAACCAAAAGAGATGTTTTCCAAGTGGACACTGTCTGTGTGCCAGTATATCTTTCATTTTTATGTGGCTTTACCTAAAGAGTGATATTCTCTATTTCAGAATGCGAGCTGTATGTTATAGTATATACAGTTTTTCAACCTTTTTATTGTTGTTGACAATGTGTATTTAAATACACACACAACACCATTTTGAAATTTTTAAAACTTTTTGTGCATTGTGATTTTTATAATGTTCTGATTGTTGATTGTGACTTGGGTTTTGTGGCCTTTTTAATGTTCCATTTGTTGGTTGTGATTCTTGTAATTCTCTAATTCTAGGTTTCTAGCAACCCATCACTGGGGATCCATTTTTTATATATTTTACATATGTAGTGTTGCCTCTTAACCCTTTCACTGTCAAGACCCCTGCTCGCACACTTGCTCTCACTCTCGAAGAATTAAAAAAAAAAATGAAATGATAGAGAATCTTTTCCCGATGGTAATGACTACAAAAGTACGAAATTTGATGGAAAACTTACAGAATTATGCATCAGTGATTTCGCCCACTTTGAGCCCTATTTTTGGCCAGTTCCATTGTTCCAGTTGACCAAACTCATAGCTATTTTGCTAGAACTTCATTTGTTCTATCGATTAAGTACAAGAAACCACCCATTTACTGATTTCAACTACCCAATAAAGTGATCAGAAATTGGTAATTTGGCCAATTTCATACACAATTTGAGTAAGGCCAATTTCAAAATATTGTCCAGAATTAACAATACAAACATTCCTAGCACTAAAATAATATTTCTCTGTTCATTAGTCATGTCTCCAGGCCCCTCTTATATTATGCTTGCTTTAGATTTTGAATTTTTATTTACACAAAAAATAGAAGATTTACTGTTATGCAGACTACTGGAATATGTAAAAATGGTATAAATCATATCAGCGCATTTGTGAAAGCATATTAGACCAATCAGTTGATGTGTATTGGACGTGTGATGTGATTTGTTTACTCTTGAACATCGGCAAAAATCAAACATTTTTGCTATTTTGAGCTCAATTTTAAGGTACTTTAATCTGTAAACCATTCAAAATCCTCTGTATTTCTGTAATATATCTTCCATTCTATCCTATGAAACCAAGAAAACAGGAATACAGCCATAAATACCATACGAAAATACACCGTAAAGTCGGTGTTTTAAACCAAAAACACAGTCAGAGTTTTTTTTTCTCATGCACTGCGTGCTGCAAGATTTTTTTATACTGCACACACTGAACACTCAGACCCATTCATTCCTATGTAGGCCTACCAGCTTTCTCCCACAAGATCTGAAGCCACTAGAATTTTGGCGTAGTATTACAGGACCAACACTGGCTTGCAAGCCAGTGAAAGGGTTAAATTTTACTCACTTGTGCTGTATTGAAAGCTGGTAATTTGTGTCACCCTACCTTAGTGGAAAATAGATGATATATTAGAAAAAAAATTGAGGAAAAGAGCAGTACTCTTTGAAACACCAAAGTTGAGAGGAAAACATTCAGAAACTGAACATGTGTAACTGATTGAGAAAGCTAAAACTCAGTTTTCTGAGAAGAGGAATGTTGAAGCATGGTAAACTGGAGAGTAAAGGTTTGCACCACACTGTCATAAATGGAGAATGCTGTACCCCATGATAAAATCATAACTGACTGAATTTTGACCTCACTATCTCATGGGAACAGCATACGAGACGAGCCTTTTCCATGGCCAGGATCCAGTAGTAAGACTCTTAAAACTAATCAAAGCTATATCAAAGGTATAAAGGTACCAGATGTAGTTAATTCATTTTGCTTGGTCATGTTCCTTTAGGAACACCATTTGTTCTACTACACAGTCATGTTCTGTCATTGCTTATACGTAGTACAGGGAAACTATTTGATGCGGTTGATATTTCACAAACACTGGTGAGTATAGAAATTACTTAGATTTTTATCCATGTCTTAATGAAAGAATATAATGTTTTATATTTTATTTAGGTGCGATTCATGAAAAAGTGACAGAAGGTGGAGAGATCTCCTTCATCACAAAAATGATAGAGGAAAGTCAGTTATTCAAGGATAAGATAAGGTTGAGTATTAATGTTATAATTTTGTGTTACTAGATACTAGATGTACTGTACTTCAATGTTCCAAGTCTTGAAATGTTACATATCGTTAAAGTGAATATGGTGTATAAGTGTTTTCTACAATTTGGGGACAATTTTTTTTTTTAATTTGTGAATATTTCATGAGTTAGATATGTATCACTAGCTTTTTTATAAAGTGAGAGAGGACTTGTACAAAATTTCATCATACTCTTTGCATATATCTAAAGATTTTGTTATTTTATGGTATCTTTGGTATAAGGACAATAATAAGCATGATATAAGTACTATTATAATTAAAGTGTAAATTTTGAATACCCTTAATAAAATAATATATTTCATTCTGACATCAGTTGTCAAAGTGTCCTGTTATTAACTAAAAGGATAAATAGTGAAAACTTTGAGTGTTGATGCAGTGATTTACTAATACTATACATAATCTTTACAGAATCTTCACTACCTTGATTGGAACCAAGGCTCACATAAAGTTAATAAAAAATGCATTAAGTACTGCCAATCCATCATGTTCTGTACTGACAGAATTTTGCCAAGGAAGAACCATGAGGTGCAGTAAGATCATTTTATTTATTATTTTCCTTTACATAATAGAGTATTTGTAAACACATTGCTTTATTTTTTTTTTTTTACCACTGGCTGTTCCCTACCAAGGTAGGCTTACCCAGAGCAGAAAACACATTCCTCACCATTATTATCCAACAGTTGTTTTCTCATAAATGCATACACATCTCAATATAAATGACTAAGAACTACAATATTTCTGCCCATTCCTCAGAGTGCAGGCACTGTACTTTCCGTCTTCATCATTATTGCTTATTGTAATACTGTACCATTTCAAACGTTAGAGAATTTAAAAGACAGATATTGCACAGGAATATTTTCCAGATGAATGAAATCTCCTGCTTCATAAATGGACACCTGGCAGCTTAAAATTATATAAAAGCAGAGGCACAGGTTTTTTAACATGTATGATAGGTTGATAGTACCTTCCTGAGTGGTTAATATCTACCAGTCAATGTGCTTATTGTTAAATACACTATTTATCACCAAGGAAGAATGATCCAAAAAAGAAAAGCAAATTCAGCATTATCCTTTCCCTAACTTTTTCCAAAAGACCAAAAACATTTCAATGATTCACCGAAATGCATCATTCCCCAACCATCCTTCAGATTGCAGGCTTTGTACTTCCTACCCTCAGAGCTCAAGTGTGGCTAACTGATTTCTCTGAATCTCTTTATAGAAATTGCCTTGCTCATGCTCCAACAGCACATTAAATCCCAAATACCACGTCTCTTCTCACTCCGATCTACCACACTTACACATGTCTGTTGTATACTCAAGCCCCATCTCTCAAAATCCTTCATACCCTCACTCCAACCCTTTCTGGTCAACCTATTTTATTCCATCCTTTCAAACTAAAAAGATGAACCACCACAGTCATCTAATTTTATAATTAATCCCTCCATAGCCAAGCAAACCATACAGTTAGAGTAATATTCTATATACAGGAATGTAATCATCTGTGAGAGCCACTCTCTTAAGCTGATTGTTCAAATTAAGAGGGAGATTTGGATACCTCTTTTAGTAATTCCCAATTTCACCACACTGACCCGTAAGTCATCATGCCAACAGTCAGGTCATCGATGGTTAGTGTTCCTTGTGTTCTTTTATTCGTGTTGGTATATGTGTGGTGCTTTCATAGCTGTTTCAGGTAAACAACTATTTGTATAAAGGCCAATTTTATAAATTTTGTTATTTAATATCTTTATTGTTTATGCTATTAACACATTCGCCATTTCCCATCCAGGCAGGGAAAAGGCTGATGTGTTAATAATAATAATAATAATAATAATAATAATAATTTTATTATTTCAATGCATGTTACAAGTGTACAATGTTATTGGTAGTTACAAATATAATACAATTATAAAACTGTAATGCAAGGAGAGCCACTGGCATGCCATGGCATTAGGGGCAGTTTATTCTAGAGACTTATTCACTAAGTACTTAATGCTAAAGAAATTGATTGAGTTTATTCTAGTTCTATATTATTTAAATTTTTAAATGGTTATACATACTATTTAAAGACAATACAAGAGAAATTGGTTGAGTTTAATCTAGTTGTAGAATTTATTTCAAATTACAGTATGTTGATGCTATACTACAAACAAACAAACAAACAAACAAATTTTATTTCATTGCAGGTTACATGGGTATTGGAAGTTACAATGTAAATTGAGTGCAAGGAGAGCCACTGACATGCCATGGCATTAGGGGCAGCTTATTCTAGTCCTTAAAAACTAGGTACTTAATATTAGAGAAATTTATTGAGTTTATTCTAGTTAAAAATTATTTTCAAAATTACAATATGATGAAATTTTACTGTTTAAATTATTATATAATGATATTAGATCTTAGATTGTTACAGGTGTTAAGATTCTTGAATGATAATATGGAATTGAGATTATCTTAAGGAAAATAACATTGAGCATTTTTGACATTAACTTATAATATGAGTAGGGGTAACATAATAGTAACATATTATTAAAAATTGAGATTATCGTATAGGAAAGTAACAATGAGCATTTTTCAAAGTAGTTTATAGCATGATCATTTAGGTTTGGGTGAGTAGGTGGTTTTTGAGTTGAGTCTTAAATTGATTTTCAGACAAGATTATCTTAATATTTACTGGTAATGAATTCCAGATTCTGGGGCCCTTTATGTGCATAGAATTTTTACATAGGTTGATATGAACACGGGGTATATCAAAAAGTGATCTGTGTCGTGTGTTGTGGTCATGGGTCCTATTAAAGTTGGTGAGGAGAGTTTTGAGCAGAGGGTTTATATTAGAGTGTAAAGTTTTATATATGTAGTAGGCACAAGAGTAAGTATGAATGTTCTTTACGGTGAGTAGTTTGAGACTTTTGAATATAGGTGGAGTATGCTGTCTAGAGTGGGAATTTGTTATCATCCTGACTGCAGCCTTTTGCTGGGATATGAGTGGTCTAAGGTGATTTAATGTTGTTGAGCCCTATGCACAGATTCCATAGGTGAGATAAGGGTAGATAAGAGAATGATATAGTGCAATGAGAGCTGGTTGTGGCACATAATATCGTATCTTAGATAATATACCTACTGTCTTTGAGATTTTCTTGGAAATTTGTTGTATGTGTGTTTGGAATTTAAGACTACTGTCAAGGTGGATTCCTAGGAATTTTCCCTCTGTGAGTCTTGTGATGGGTGAACCATTTAGCGTTATGTTAAGTGGAACATTTGTAGCTTTGTTTCCAAACTGAATGAAGTAGGTCTTGTCAGTATTGAGAGTAAGCTTATTTGTCGTCATCCATGTTGATATTTTCTGTAATTCGGCATTAACTGTGTTGGCTAGTATGACTGGATTTGGGTGAGAGAAGACATATGTTGTGTCATCTGCAAATAAAATGGGTTTGAGTAGTTGTGATGCATTCGGTAGGTCGTTTATGTAAATGAGGAATAGGAGTGGCCCCAGGACACTACCTTGAGGACACCGACTGTAATTTGTTGTGTGGAAGAGTTCTCTCCATTTGTGTACACGTACTGGCTTCTGTTGCTAAGGTACGACTTTAGGTAATTGAGGGGGTGCCCCCTAATACAATAATGCGCTAATTTTGTGAGCAATAAATCATGGTCGACTGTATCAAATGATTTGCGTAGGTCTATGAAGATTCCCAGCGGAACTTCTTTCTTCTCAAGTGCGGTGTATATTTACTCTAACATGTGTGTTATAGCATCGTTTGTGCTCTTGTTAGTCCTGAATCAAAATTGACAGGGGTTTAGTACATTGTGTGAGACGAGGTAGGAATAGATCTGTTTATGAATTAATTTTTCGAAGATTTTAGAAAGCAGTGGTAAATTTGAGATTGGTCTATAATTGTTCAAGTCAGTTTGCTCACCTCCTTTGTGGATCGGGGTGACCCTAGCTATTTTGAGAATTGATGGGAAGGTAGAAGATTCAATGGATTTATTGAATAATGCTGCTATAATTGGTGACAGTACATGTGAAGCTTTTTTGTACATAAAGGGTGGTAAGCTGTTTATGTCTCCTGCTTTGTTTTTAAGGGTGTTGATTATGAGCGAGACTTCAATTGAGTTGGTAGGAGCTAGGAATAGTGTATCTGGGTAGGTGTTGGTGAGGTAGTCTGTTGGACGAGTGTTCGAGCTTGGGATTTTATTCGCTAAATTCTTTCCTATGGGGAGAAGAAAACATTAAGTCTGTTTGCTGTCTCAGTTGGTGAGAGTAGGGGTTCGTCTGTTTTTGATAATTTGATGGTATTGTTCGTGGATATCTTTTTATTTCCTAGAATTGTAGATAGGGTTTTCCAGGTCTTTTTCATATCACCTTTTACGGTCTGGAGTCTGTTCTCATAATACAATTTTTTGGACCTTCTTATCAGGCTAGTAATGATTGATGAGTAGCGTTTGGATTGTTCTCTGGTTATTAGACCCCTTCTATATTGTTTTTCATATTGGTGCCTCTTGTTTATGTATATATATACATTGCACTTTACCTTGGTCTGACAGGCCACATAAGTTACGTAAAAAAAGAAAATAGAGAAAAAAACAAGAAATCTACAAATGGAAGTAAACAAATGTTTACTGAGTGAGCGGCATTCGCCGCTGTTGCCATACATGGCTCATTTTCTGCCAACTTTACGCCTCCATATCTCGGTAAGTATCGATGGCAAAAATCTGTTTTTAGGATAAAAACAATCAGAAAAATAATCTTAACATTTTGATAAGAAAAAACAATTTTTTTTTTCGAATATTTTGCGACAACAGGAGAGCACTCAGGATTGAGGGTTGCAACAGTAAATAATATTTTATCAAAGTGTTTCCGATCTCCTCATTCATATATAAACCATATCCTCATAATGGTTCTTATTACGATATTACTGGAGAAAAAATTCTTCCCCTAGACCAACATCGCCTGTTACAAATTAAGAATATTGTAATAAATATGGACCTGCTGTCTGGGAGATTGAACTTTGTATAAAACCTTAAAAAACACAGACTTATAAAGTAATAATATATAGGTAGTAGGTTGGTAGTCAGCAACCACCCAGGGAGGTACTACCGTCCTGCCAATTGAGTGTAAAACGAAAGCCTGTATTTGTTTTACATGATGGTAGGATTGCTGGTGTCTTTTTCTGTCTCATAAACATGCAAGATTTCAGGTACGTCATGCTACTTCTACTTACACTTAGGTCACGCTACGCAAACATGTACACGTTTATGTATACACACTCATCTGAGTTTTCTTTGATTTTATCTTAATAGTTCTTGTTCTTATTGCTTTTCCTTTCATTTCCATGGGGAAGTGGAATAAGAATCTTTAATCCGTAAGCCATGCGTGTTGTAAAAGTCAACTAAAATGCCGGGAAAAATGGGCTAGTAACCCCTTTTCCTGTATAGCTTACTAAAAAGAAAAAGAAGAAAACCGTCAAAGTGGGATGTTTGAATGTGCGTGGATGTTGTGCGAATGATAAGAAAGAGATGATTGTAGATGTCATGAATGAAAAGAAGCTGGATGTCCTGGCTTTAAGTGAGACAAAGCTGAAGGGGGTAGGGGAGTTTCGGTGGGGAGAAATAAATGGGATTAGGTCAGGGGTTTCAAATAGAGTTAGAGCTAAAGAAGGAGTGGCAATAATGTTATATACAGTAGAGCGTCATTTAGCACGATAGTTACGTTCCTGAAAAAGTCGTGTTAGATAATTTCATGTTAGATAATTAAAAGAACTTATGGGAAAAGAGAGTCTTGCCTCCAGTTCTTGAAGGGCAAAAGGCACATTATAAGATTCTTCTCTGAGAGAAGCAAAATCTAAGGGCTTTAACTCGCTGGCAGACTTAGAAGAAAGGAACGAGGGGCATAGATGGAGCCACTGAGAAATGCGGACAAGATGATTACCAATTTCAGTGGCAACGGCAAGAGGGTGTGCTATATCGACACCGGCAACCTGAAGAACAGGAGCCGGGTCTGGGGAGAATTTACCACTTAATTTCCTCACTTTCTTCCAGACTGCACTCATCGAGGAAGCCGAAGTGACAGTAGAAACGTAATCTCGCCAGCAAGTGCGTTTAGCATCACGTATGAGACGGCGAGCAAGTGCTCTCTTCTGCTTAAAATCAAGGAGAGTCTCTGTGGTTCTGTTATATCAATACCTGCCCCACGCAGCATGTTTCAAACGTACTGCCCGAGCACAAGCAGGAGACCACCAAGGCACGCACTTCTGAGAATGTTTGCCCGAGGTTTGGGGAATAGAATGTGAAGCCCCTGTGAAGACAGAGGATGAAAAGATATGTAAAACCTCATCAATGGAGGACGAGGAAGGAACCTCATGAAAGGCAGTAAGATGTGCGTAAAGGTCTCATTTCGCCCGGTCAAATTGCCAGCGTGGGCAACGAGGAGGTGGAAAAAACGAAGGGGACTTAAGGATGATTGGGAAATGATCGCTGTCATGTAAGTCTGGAAGGACAGACCGGATGAAGTCAAGGACAGTTGAGGAAAGAGCAGATGGAGAGATAGATACAGGAGAAAGAATGAGTTCGAGGATCAAAATGGGTAGGAGTACCCGTATTTAAAACATGGAGCAGGAGAGAAGCAAGAAATGCCTCCAACTGAACGCCACGGGAGTCACAGTGCGACCCTCCCTAGAGAAAATGGTGTGCATTAAAATCGCCAAGTAATAGAAGGGGTGGCGGCAAGGAAGAAACCAGAAAATCAACATCTGGGATAGACAATGCTTGCGAAGGGGAGAGATATAAAGAACAGAGTGCATACTACTTATTCAAGTGGATACCGGCTGCGGTGTAATGTAAGGAAGAAGGAACATATAGCTGACGGTATAGAACACCAGTGCGTATAAGAAAAGCACTTTCGTTAAAGGTTCCATTGGAAAAAGGCTCCGATGAATATAACAAATCATAGCCTGAGAAGGGCCTGATAACAGTGGATTGTAATTTGGGTTCTTGCAAACAGACCCCAACAGGGAAAACTGGGAGAGCAACACCTGAAGTTCACCCCGGTTACCCCTGAGGCCTCGGATATTCCACTGCAAATAAGCCATGATTTATGGAGAGAAAGATATACAGTAGACCGTCATTTAGGACGATAGTTACGTTCCTGAAAAAGTCGTGTTAGATAATTTCGTGTTAAATAATTAAAAGAACTTATAGGAAAAATAGGGTTACGTTCCTGGGCGTCCCCAAAAAGCCAAACAAGTTTTTTTTAGACCAACAGATCTTACAAAAATAAAAGTGAATATATAATTGTAGTTCATTATCGTGATGTATTATGTTGTTTTTACTGCTTAAGACTACAAATGTAACAGAATTAATAGTATTTACCTTAAATTGTGGGTGCTGGTGTTTGTGGATGATTGTGAAGAGAGTGGAGAGTTATGCTGTGGCCCTACTGGGCTGAGGTGGATAGTAGAGGTTCTGGAACTGAAGTCGATGGTTGTACTGAGTGTCTAACTTTAAGTCATTCAGTAAGTCAGTCATTCAGTAAGTCATCTCAGTAAGTCAGTCAAGTCATTCAGTAAGTCAGTCAAGTCATTCAGTAAGTCAGTCAAGTCATTCAGTGTCAGTCAAGATTCAGTAAGTCAGTCAAGTCATTCAGTAAGTCAGTCAAGTCATTCAGTAAGTCAGTCAAGTCATTCAGTAAGTCAGTCAAGTCATTCAGTACGTCAGTCAAGTAAGTCAGTCAGTAAGTCAGTCAAGTAAGTCAGTCAGTAAGACAGTCAGTCAGAAAGTCAGTCAGTCAGAATGTCAGTCAGAAAGTCAGTCAGTTAAGTCAGTCAGTCAGTCACACAAACTTAT